>MU786311.1:5250-27860 GCA_026770625.1 Nicotiana glauca
CCTCTCCCTCTCAGTGGGAAGTATAACAATAGCATGGCGTGCCAAGTCAATAAACCAAGTCTCATACTGCGTGACTGTTATAGCACCCCGATGAAGACGCTCAAACTGCCTGCGTAGAGCATCTCGCTCAGTCACCAGGAGAAACTTCTCCAAGAACAACTCTACAAACTGATCCCAAGTCAAATCTGGAGACCCTACTGGTCTAGATAGGCAATAATCTTTCCACCAAGTCTTGGCGGATCCTGCAAGTCGAAAAGTGATGAAGTCGAACCTATTGGTCTCCACAATACTCATAGTCCTGAGAACCTCATGGCAGCTGAATAAGAAGTCCTGGGGGTCCTCTGTAGGAGCACCGCTGAAAGTGGTGGTGAATAGCTTGGTGAACCTATCAAGCCTCCACAAAGCATCCGCGGACATCGCCGCACCATCGCCGGTCTGAGCTGGAATACCCGGCTGGGCTGCCACTACTGGCTGAACTACTGGAACCTGAAGCTGAGGAGCTACCTGCTCCGGAGTACGCGTAGCGGGAGTCTGAACTCCTCCCCCAGCCTGAGATGTGGCTGGTGCAGCGGAAAGCAAACCCGCTCTAGAGACACTCTCCATAAAGCCTACCAGGCGGACCAAAGCGTCCTGGAGTACTGGAGTGGCTATAAAACCCTCTGGGACCTGAGTTGGGCCCACTAGAGCTGCTGGTGCTGGAACCTCCTCATCGTAATCAACATGAGGCTCCACCTCTGGGACTGCTGCTCGGGGCTGAGCTCTGCCCTGGCCTCGGCCTCTGGCACGGCCTCGGCCTTGCCCTCTACCCCTGATAGAAGATGCTGCTGGGGGCTCGGGCTGCTGCGCGGTAGAAGAGAAAGCACGTGTTCTCGCCATCTGTGAAAGAACAGAGTAGAAGGACAATCAGTATTTGAGAAATAGATTCGCACGACAAGAAAGAACAAAAGTGAAACGTTTCTTAACTCTGTAGCCTATGGGGATAAATACAGACGTCTCCACACCGATCCCTCAGACTCTACCGAGTTTGTCCGTGAGTAGCAAGACCTATGCAACCTAGAGCTCTGATACCAACTTGTCACGACCCGGATTCATCCCACCATCGGGCGTCGTGATGGTGCCTACTAACGTAGCTAGGCCAGCCAAACAATACAACATTTCTTTATTCACCCTCAACAACATACTATTCTAACAATAATTAAATAAGTGCGGAAGACTTTTGTTTTTTTTTAATCAAAACGATATAAAATGTGGAATTTTCAAAATACACCTTTACCCAGTATCTGGTGTCACTACTCACGGACTACTAAGGAGTACTAAAAACATCAGTCTGAAAGAAAAAATACAAATGAGTCTGTCTCGATGCAAATAAACAAACTAAAATATCATAGATGAGACTCCGAGCCCGCGGACGTCAGCTAAGCTACCTGAGAGTCTCTGGACTGAAGGTCGGCTCCCGGTCTAGAACTGCTGCGGAGGTCCGTAAGCTGCCTCCTGATCTGTGCACAAAAAGGCACAGAAATGTCGCATCAGCACAACCGACCCCATGTGCTGGTAAGTGCCTGGCCTAACCCCGGTGAAGTAGTGATGAGGCTAGACAGGACCTACCACAATAAACCTGTGCAAATATAATATACAAGTGCGAGGAAACAGTAATAAAACAATTCAAAGTAAAGCTGGGAGGGGACATGCTATCGTGGAGTACTAGATAGAAATGGAACATTAAAAACAACAGCAGATCTACTCCGATTTTCATGATGCATATGTTTACTGTGGACGGCGCGCCACACGATCCCATAATGTATAATATAAGTGGTCGGCGTGCCACACGATCCCATAATATAATTCATAAGTGGTCGGCGTACCACACGATCCCATAATATAATTCATAAGTGGTCGGCGTGCCACACGATCCCATAATATAATGAATAACACTGATAATCTCTCCAAAGGAGGTCCCATTAGGGAAAAACATCAACATAACAGTTAAACCCGGCAAGGGTACAGCTAACAGCCCAACTATCCCGGCAAGGGAGAATTCAATTGTAACAGTCTACTCGTCCCGGCAAGGGAATCATTGCTTCACAAGCTCTTTTAGTTCATTTCGTTCTTATCCAACACTTTACATGGAAGTTATCAATTTAACTAGACAGTTGTATCACATCTTTCGAATTAGAAGCATTTACGACTCACGGTCATGCTAGACACCAGTGTATAGATACTCGTCACCATGCCTATACACCATACTCGATCATTTAGCAAATAGCAATCAAAACACTCTAATCATATTCCCTCAAGCCAGAGTTAGATCAAATACTTACCTCGGTCCGAAAATAGCAATCAAGCCTCTAACACCGCCTTTCCTCTAGAATCCAACTCTGAAACAATGATATCTAGCCATAATTCGATTCAATAGTATCAATAAGAGCTCAAAAACATAATCCCATAGTCCAGAAATAGAATTCCCATCATTCTTCCAAAATAGCAAAAATCCGACACCGGGCCCACATGGTCCAAACTCGAGGCTCGGACCAAATTCCAATCACCCATAACCCACGAGTTCAAATATATAATTTGTTTTAAGATTCGGCCCCAAATTGAGGTTGAATTGCCCAAAATCCCAAAAGCCCTAGTTCTACCCAAAACCCCCACTTTCTACTTTGAATTCATGCTTTAGGGCTAGGAAGTTAAAGATTAATGGAAGAAATTAAGAGATAATGAAGTTAGGAACACTTACCCAAAGAGCTATGAAGAAGGAGGAGCTTGAAAATCGCCTATGGGGTTTTGGAGAAGAGAGTCCGTGTGAAAAATGGCTAAGTCCCGCTACTGGTTCTGTTTTTGAGCTAAATATTAATTGGGCGAAAGTGCCCTATGCGATCGCATAAGAAGTATTGCCATCGCATAGAGGAGGGGGAGGTAACTTAATGCGATCGCAATGGACAACATGCGAACGCATAGAGGAAAACATAGGCAGTCCAGATTTGGATTTTAATGAAATGCGAACGCGGAGAAGGTGATGCGATCGCGTTGAAGGAGTTGGCAAACCTTTGCGATCGCGGAAGGGTTTATGCGATCGCATAGAACAAATGCGGACACATGGAAGGCTACACTATGCGATCGCAAGGAAGCCTACGCGATCGCATAGAACAAGACACCAGAACACCAGAAACAGCAGTTTCTGCAATTTCTCTCAAGTTCCACACCCCGAAACACCTCCGAAAACACTCCCGAGCCCTCGGGGTTCCTAACCAACCACACACACTAACTCAATAACATCTTACGAACTTGTTCGAGCGATCAAATTACCAAAATAACATCAAAATCAAAGAATCAATCCCCAAACCTCAAAATTTTCATTTCAAAATTCATAACTTCCAACTTTAGCTATTTAGCTCCGAAACACGCCAAACGACGTCCGATTTCGACCAAATTTCACAGGAAGCGCTTAACCAATATTTAAGACCTGTACCNAATTCTTTTACCGGGGTTCTGTACCTCGGATTTCGACTCCGGGCGCATGCCCGATTCCCATATTTTTTTACAGACCTCCCGGGACCATCACATCACGGGTCCGGGTCCGTTTACCCAAAATGTTGACCAAAGTCAACTATATCAATATTAATATCATAATTCTTCAAATTTTTCACAGAATTCACATATTTTAACATAAAAATTTTCCTGCTTCGTGCTCGGACTACGCACGCAAATCGAAGCAACTAAAAATGAGGTTTTCAAGGCCTCGGAAGCGCGGAAAAAGGGAGAAATACGGTGATGACCCTTTGGGTCGTCACACTCACATTCGCCTAAGCCTTCCGTTGGGCGTTGAAACCTATTTGTAATTAGTTATTGGGCTTCAGGCTAGGCCCAAGCTTTGAGAAAAATAACAATGGATTAAGTCTCACATGAGGCCCGCATTATGATTAAAAATTCGAATTTGATCGTTAATTTAAGAATAGTTATAATTTCTTGGAACCGTGTTTAATTATTGTAGTCAGTGGAGGTGAACCATATTAGAAAACACAAATAGTATGGCCTCTGAATTTTAGTTTGAATGGCCTCCAAATTTTACCTCCCTAAATTCGGGTGCACATTTATGTGACCCAAATCCAAATCTCAACGATGTTAAAATATGTCGAAAATCACGGGTGCATTTATGTGACGTGGTTCAAGACATGTTTTAATAGTGTTGCAATTTTCTCTTAAAAATGAATAAAAGCGGTTAAAAGTTAAAATTTGTACATAGGTTCATAATTGTTTTAAAAATTAGATAATTAAGCCAAAAATAATAGTTGAACGACCGTGCTAGAACCACGGAACTCGGGAATGCCTAGCACCTTCTCCCGAGTTAACAGAATTTCTTAACCGGATTTCTGGTTCACAGACTGTAATATAGAGTCAACCCTTTCCTCGATTTGGGATTTGAACCGGTGACTTGGGATACCATAAATATCCCAAGTGGCGACTCTGAATCTTTTAATAAATAAATCCCGTTTCGATTGTCCCTTAATTGGAAAAACTCCCTTTATTATACCCTTCCTTCTGGGGGTGTAAGGGAAAAAGGAGGTGCGACAATTATGAGTTATTGGTTATGTCATTCGGGTTGACAAACGCCCCAACAACTTTTATGGACTTGATGAATCGGGTGTTCAGGCCTTATTTGGACTTGTTCATGATCGTCTTAATTGATGTTATATTGATATATTCCTGTAGCCAGCAGGAGCACGAGCAACACCTTAGAGTGATTCTTCGGACTCTGAGGGATAGTCGGTTATATGTTAAGTTCTCGAAGTGTGAATTCTGGTTGGGTTTAGTTGCATTTCTAGGTCATGTTGTATCAGCAAAGGGTATTCAGGTGGAAGATTGAGGCAGTCAAGAACTGGCCTAGACTAGCATCAACTACAGAGATTCGGAGTTTCTTGGGGTTGGTAGGCTACTATCGACGGTTTGTGGAGGGGTCTTCATCTATTGCAGCCCCGATGACCAAATTGACAAAAAAGGGTGCCCAGTCCATATGGTCGGATGAGTGTCAGGCAAGCTTTCAGAAGCTCAAGACAGCTCTGACTACGTCACCAGTGTTGGTTCTGCCCATAGGTTTAGGGCCTTATACAGTCTATTGTGATGCTTCCCGTGTTGGGCTTGGAGTAGTGTTGATGCAGGATAGTAAAGTCATTGCCTATGCTTCGAGACAGTTGAAGATTCATGAGAAGAACTATTCGATTCATGATTTGGAGTTGGCAGCCATAGTTCACGCATTGAAGATTTGGAGGCATTATCTATATGGCGTAGCATGTGAGGTGTTCACAGATCACAATAGTCTTGATCACAACAGACTTCAGTACTTGTTCAAGCAAAAGGAGTTGAATTTGAGGCAGAGGAGGTGGTTGGAGTTGTTGAAGGATTATGATATCACCATTTTATATCATCCGGGAAAGGCCAATGTGGTGGCCGATGCTTTGAGTAGGAAATCAGCCAGTATGGGCAGTCTTTCTTATATTTCGGTCGGTGAGAGGCCGTTTGCTTTGGATGTCCAGGCTTTAGCCAATCAGTTCGTGAGACTGGATGTTTCTGAGCCAAGTCATGTGTTAGCTTGCACGGTCGCTTGTTCTTCATTATTGGAGCGTATCCGTGATTGGTAGTATGATGATCCCCATTTATGTGTCCTTAGAGACACGGTGCAGCGCGGTGGTGCCAGGTAGGTTACCTTAGATGATGATGGAGTTTTGAGATTGCAGGGTCGAGTATGTGTGCCTAATATGGATGGGCTCCGAGTGTTGATATTGGAGGAGGCCCATAGCTCCCAGTAATCTATTCATCCGGGCGCCGCGAAGATGTATCAAGATTTGCGGCAACATTATTGGTGGCGTAGAATGAAAAAGGATATCATAGTATATATGTCTCGTTGTTTGAATTGTCAGTAGGTTAAGTACGAGCATCAGAGGCCTGGTGGTTTATTTTAGAGGATTGAGTTTCCCGAGTGGAAGTGGGAGTGGATCACTATGGACTTTCGTTAGTGGATTTCCGCTGACTCGAAAGAAGTTCGACGCAGTATGGGTCATTATTGATAGGCTGACCAAGTCAGCGCATTTCATTCCTATGGCAGTCTCCTATTCTTCTGACAGGTTAGCTGAGATCTATATTCAGAAGATTGTTCGCCTTCATGGTGTGCCCGTATCTATCATTTCGGACCGGGGTACACAGTTTACCTCACCCTTCTGGAGAGCAATTCAGCGAGAGTTAAGCACATACTTTCATCCCCAGATGGACGGTCAGTCCGAGCGGACTATTCAGATTTTGGAGGATATGCTCCAAGCTTGTGTTATTGACTTTGAAGGTTCGTGGGGTCAATTTTTGCCTGTAGCAGAGTTTGCCTACAATAATAGCTACCAGACGAGCATCCATATGGCTCCTTATGAGGCTTTGTATGGTAGGCGGTATCGGTCTCTGGTTGGATGGTTTAAGCCGGGAGAGGCTTGGTTGTTGGGTACGGATCTGGTTCAGGAGGCCTTGGACAAGGTCAGGATCATTCAGGGTAGGCTTCGTTCAGCTCAGTCCAGGCAAAAGAGTTATGCAGACCGCAAGGTTCGAGATGTGGCTTTCATGGTCGGTGAGCGGGTATTGCTTCAAGTGTCGCCTATGAAGGACGTGATGAGATTTAGGAAGAAGGGCAAGCTTAGCCCTAGATTCATTGGTCCATTTGAGATTCTTAATAGAGTGGGAGAGGTGGCTTATAGACTTGCATTGCCACCGAGCTTATCAGCTGTGCATCCAGTGTTTCATATGTCCATGCTTCGGAGGTATCACGGCGATCCAGCCCACGTGTTAGATTTTAGCACTGTCTAGTTGGACAAGGACTTGTCTTATGAGGAGGAGCCGGTGGCTATTCTAGACCGACATATTCGTCAGTTGAGGTCGAAGAGTTTCCTTTCTGTTCGTGTTCAGTGGAGAGGTCAGCCTCCTGAGGCATTGACCTGGGAGTTCGAGTCTGATATGCGAAGCCGTTATCCTTATTTTTTCCCCGATTCAGGTACTTCCCTTCTTCTGTCCGTTCGAGGATGAACGGTTGTTTTAGAGGTGGAGAATGTGATGACCATTCTTGTTTTAAATTAAATTCTATGACTTTGAGACCTTGAAAACCTCATTTAGAGTCACCTCGATTTGCATGCGCAGTCGGGTGCGTAGTCGGAAAGCTTAAATGAGAAACTGTGAGAAAAATGATAACTTTTGACTATAAAATAAATTAATTTGACCTTGGTCAATGTTTTGGGTAAATGGACCTGGACCCTTGATTTGATAGTCTCGGAGGGTCCGTAGAAAAATATGGGACTTGGGCGTATGCTCGGAATCGAATTCCGAGGTCCCAAGCCTTAAAAATAAATTTTTTAATAAAATTATTTTTTAAAATTGTTTAAGGAAATTTGAAGTGAAAATTGATTAGAACGTGTTGGTATTGGGACCGTATGCCTGGTACAGGTCTTATATATGGTTTAAGGTATTCCTGTGAAATTTGGTTGAAAGGATGTCGTTTGGCGTTATTCAGACCTAAATTGGAAAATTTGATGTTTTATAAAGTTTGAAAGAATTCTTGGATTTGAGGTTTAATTCGATGTTTATTGTCACACCTCCTTTTTTCAATACACCCCCGGAAGGGGGTAAAGGGAGTTTTTCCAATTAAAGGACAATCGAAACAGAATTTATCTAAAAGATTCAGAGTCTCCACTTGGGATATTTATGGTGTCCCAAGTCATAGGTTGAAAATCCCGAATCGAGGAAAAGAATGACTCTGTTTAACAATCCGCGAATCAGAAATTCGAGTAAGGAATTCTGTTAACCCGGGAGAAGGTGTTAGGCATTTTCGGGTTCCGTGGTTCTAGCACGGTCGCTCAACTGTCATATTCGGCTTAATTATCTGATTTTAGAACATTTTTAACCTATATGCAAATTAAAACTTTTAACCGCTTTTATTCAATTTTTAAAGAAGATTGAACATCGTTTAAAATATGTCTTTGGATTGCCCCACATGAAATGCACCCGCAATCCTAAACATATTTTATTCAACATTTTAAAATTTAGATTTGGGTCACATGAAATGCACACCCGAGTTTAAGAAGGTAATATTATTAAAATACGCGCCTAAAGCAACTACGCATTTTAACTTTGCGAGGGCCATGGAAATTTGCTAAATGGCATGTCTCGAGTTCTAAATATTTTTAAAGAAACAATTAAGTGAGGGCCACACATTTAAGGTTTTATTTGGCGTGGCGCACCTCAATTCTATTTTAAAGGGGTATTTAAACTAAAAGCTCGGGGGCCATAGACTATGTCTCATCTAGTATAGCTCACCTCAATTTAATGCACAAATGCCCACTACGAAGAAAGTTAGGCTTAAATAGTCATGTATTAACCTTGACCAAACAACCTATCCATAGTGCTATAATTAAGCAATGAAATAGGAATCTATCATAAAACTTGAACGACATATTGAACATCAAAGGAGACAAAGGAATTCTTTTGGAATTGAAGAAAATGATAAAAAACAAACTACAAAAGGGGTGAGATTTAACAACAAAATGAGCTTTCTTAGACCCTAAAATTAATTCACCAAAATTGAAATCCCAATTAGACCCATTAAGTAAAACGTAAGAAACTTTTAACAAGAAATATGAAGTTCCTTATTAAGCCTTAAAATTGAGCACAAAAGTGAGAGCAAAATATTTGAAAATTTCTCCAAAATTGAGAATGAATAGTAAGTAGGACACCTAATTTAATTCTTGCAAAATAGAAAAGAAAAAATAAATCTGACCCAGCTATAAAATTAGTACTTCATATTCTCATCCAAGATCAAGTAGGCAATCACAAAACGAGCCGGATTCTAGCTACTTCCATTGTTATTTAATAGAAAACTTTCAACCCAAGCTTCCATTTAATTATGCCAAATCGAGATAGTAATATAAACACAAAGCTACAACTCAAAGATTAACAACATCCTTAATGTGCGCAAGGTTTATTCAAACTCAAATGGATAACAACCAATACTAATTATAAAAAAAGGGTTAGAGATGGACATTTATAGTGATGGAAAAAGCTAAAAATTTATACCTCAATCGGGCCAAACAGAGCAATAATCATCGGACTAAAAGCTGGATCTACGAACCGGAATCTCGACCGAAAACCTCGCTGAATGCTTTCACTCGATCTCCTCCAATTTTAAGAATTTTGTGCGTGTTTTGCTGTGTGAAATCAAAAAATTTAAAAGTGTTTTGATGGGAATTTTGTTGCTGCATTTTTAGGTGGAGAATGAAGCCATTTCGGACTGATTTTCAGTTGGATTTTGGGTGGTTTCTGCTGCCCAGTGTATATAGAGTGTATACTCAGTGTATCTCTCATGTATATACACTGTATATCGAATGTATATTTCGTGTATACAGAGTGTATGCAACTCTCTCCTCCAGCTGTCCTCTCCCACTTTGTATATGTGCATGTGCTTTTTATAGAGGGACGTGAAGTTTAAGAGCATATGGGTGGGGAACATGAGTGGGGGAGAGTGGAGTATTGAGTGGGAAAAGTGGGGAAAGTGGGAAGTGCGTGGGGAAAGTGGGTTGTGAGTGGAGAAAGAGGGTTGTGAGTGGAGAAAGTGGGGAAAGTGGTTAGTGATCGAGAATAAATTCAAACATGGTCAAAAATTAGGTATTCACTATTGCCCCTCTTTTCTCGAAAACACGAAGAGTTTTTGGGCAAAGATAAAGTGAACCATGTGACTAATTTTTGACCATATCGTTATTCAAAAGAGGAAGAAAATAAAAAATAAAGACGTAACTGAGTCCTGGTTTTGGACAGCCTACATATCCCGGGTTATAAGGGAATCAGGTCGCGTATAGTTCAGAAGTGGATAAGGTGATGGAGTGATGAGTTAGAGAGTCGAGTAAGGTTTCGTTCCAGCGAGGTTCCGGTCCGCGGTCCCGTTATTACATCAAAATCAAAAATGAAAAACACTAACTAAGCCTATCAACTATGAGTTACAAGATTCCTATTTATAAGTCTTCTGAAGCTTGATCTTGAGTCTTGGGTGGTTCTTCATGCAGACTTTAGATTTGAACCTTGACGTTTGCTAGTTGTAGGTGCTAGTTCATCCTTCTTCAGCTTTTCGAATCAAGACCATGCATGCAGTGCTTGTGACCTCGGCCATGTCTTGAGCAGCCCATATCTTTCATCAACTTTTGCATTTGGATTAACTTCTTGCCTTTTTTTTTCTTTATTGTGACTAACTTCTATTGATCACCTGTGTTTATTTGACTCGTATTCTTGCCGCGAGCTTCTTTTGTTGCTGACTTGCATTGTAGTCTGAGATGCTTTTCCTTTTCCTTCAGGTGGGCGCCTAATTGCTGAACTTGATCCGTCTTCCTTTGACCATTGTTGCCCTCCCTTTGTTCCTATGGGTGGGTTCCTGCAATCAAAACAAATGAAATCTTCTGCCCCAGTTTGCACTAGGAAGATTTGTGAGTTTTTAGCAAAATTGTAAACTAATTATACTACTGATGCAATGATGAGAGTAAACTAAAGACTAGACTAAGATGTGCATCTCCTACGAGTAAAACCAAGAAACTTTGACTATTAAATGCTTCTGCTAAAATAAAACCTAAATGAACCAAACTAGGAAGTGCGTCTCCTAGGGGTGAATTTAAATGACCAAGACTAGGAAGTGCGTCTCCTAGGGGTGAAAACTTTATTGACTAAAATTAGGAAGTGCGTCTCCTATGCATGAACTCTCAATTTAGGAAGTGAGTCTCCCACAGGTGTAACTTCAAGGAACCATACTAGGAAGTTCGTCTCCTATGAATGAACTATCAATTTAGGAAGTGCGTCTCCTACAAGTGTATCCTGAAAGACCCAGACTAAGAAGTGCGTCTCCTAGGGGTGAAATCTCAATTTAGAAAGTGTGTCTCCTACAGGCGTATCCTGAACGACCCAGATTAATAAGTGTGTCTCCTAGGGGTGAAACTTCAATGACTTAAACTAGGAAGTGCGTCTTCTATGAATTCTCAATTTAGAAAGTGCGTATCCTAAAAGAATAATTTGAAAGACCTTGATTAGGAAGTGCGTCTCCTACAGGTAAAACTTCAATGAACCATACTAGGAAGTGTGTCTCCTAGGGCCGAACTTAAATGACTCAAACTAGGAAGTACGTCTCCTGGGGGTGAAACCTCAATTTAGGAGGTGCGTCTCCTATGGGTGAAACTTCATTGACTCAAACTAGGAAGTGTGTCTCCTATGAGTGAACTCCCAATTTAGGAAGTGCGTCTCCTATGGGTGAAACTTCAATGACTCAAACTAGGAAGTGCGTCTCCTATGAGTGAACTCCCAATTTAGGAAGTGCGTCTCCTATGGGTGTAAATCAACTTAGGAAGTGCGTCTCCTATGGGTTAGGAAGTGTGTCTCTTATGAATGAACTATCAATTTAGAAAGTGCGTCTCCTAAAGGTGTATCTTGAAAGACCTAGACTAAGAAGTGCGTCTCCTAGGGGTGAAACTTCAATGACTCAAACTAGGAAGTGCGTCTCCTATGAATGAACTATCAATTTAGGAAGTGCGTCTCCCACAGGTGTAAATCAAATTAATCTAGGAAGTGCATCTCCAAGGGTGAAACTTCAATGACTCTAATTAGGAAGTGTGTCTCCTATGAATGAACTATCAATTTAGAAAGTGCGTCTCCTATGGGTGTATCTTGAAAGACCCAGACTAAGAAGTGCGTCTCTTAGGAGTGAAACTTCAATGACTCAAACTAGGAAGTGCGTCTCCTATGAATGAACTGTCAATTTAGGAAGTGCATCTCCTATAGGTGTAACATTAATGAATCAAGCTAGGAAATGCGTCTCCTATGAATGAACTATCAATTTAGGAAGTGAGTCTCCTACAGGTGTAAATCAACTTAAGCTAGGAAGTGCGTCTCCTACAGGTGTAACTTCAATGAATCAAGCTAGGAAATGCGTATCCTACAAATGAGCTATCAATTTAGGAAGTGCGTCTCCTACAGGTGTAACTTTAATGACTCAAACTAGGAAGTGTGTCTCCTATGAACTCTCAATTTAGGAAGTGCGTCTCCTATGAGTAAAACTTCAATAAACCTGACTAGGAAGTGTGTCTCTTAGGGCCGAACTTAAATGACTCAAACTAGGAAGTACATCTCCTATGAATGAACTATCATTTTAGGAAGTGCGTCTCCTATAGGTGTAACTTCAAGGACTTAAACTAGGAAGTGCATCTCCTATGAACTATCAATTTTAGGAAGTGCGTCTCCTATGGGTGTATCTTGAAAGACCCAGACTAAGAAGTGCGTCTCCTAGGGGTGAAAACATCAATGACTCAAACTAGGAAGTGCGTATCCTATGAGTGAACTCTTAATTTAGGAAGTGTGTCTCCTATGGATAAACTCTCAATTTAGAAAGTGCGTCTCCTATGAATGAACTTAAATGAACCAGACTAGGAACTGCGTCTCCTAGGGGAAAATCTCAATTTAGGAAGTGCATCTCCTAAGAAAAATATAACTTGGAAGACTCTGACTAGGAAGTGTGTCTCCTAGGGGTAAAACCATCAGTGACTCAAACTCATATGAACCAAACTAGGAATTGCGTCTCCTAAGGGTAAAATCTCAGTTTAGGAAGTGCGTCTCCTACAACAAAACATAACTTGAAAACCCAGACTAGGTAGTATTTCTCCTAGGGGTGATATATGATCTTCCCAATAGCCTTTGCGTAAGCAGAATTGGGCATTACACCTGAAAATTTCCAGCTTCCAAGCTTTGATATGAACATAGCTTCCGTCCCTACTTCACAAAGAAAACTTGCGAGTTTAAACATGGTGGTTGGCTTGTGGCCTTAACTTTGTGGCGATTGCTCCTTCACTTACCATGATAACTTTGATTTCACCTTGAAAGACATTGCTTGTTCATGACAACACTTTCTCTGTCACCCTTATCATAGACAACATCTCTGATCCATTCAAACCCAATACTCTTTATCTGTTGTATTGTGCTCATGAACTGCCATTTACCCAACCTTTGTGTCTCACATGAATCCCAAATCATGTTGATTGTTACTAGATCAGTGCGCTTATTGTTCTTTCCAAACTTATGACGATCTGATGTGCTAAGCAGATCCTTTTTTGTGCAATTGGAAAGCTGGTGGCAAATTTTAAAGTCATTTCTCACTTGTTCTGAACGAACAAACTCGGGACGAGGAAGTAAACAAGACAAATGGAACAATGGAAAGAGATGATTCCTAACAAGAAAGTTATAAAGTAAAAACCTATCAGATGTGGATATCAACTCTAATAACCATGACATGCACCTGCGGCCTATTCTGTTAAGCAAATATGATGTTCAGCTTTTGTCGTACCTTTTGCCGTGAAACTGGGCATCAATGCTCCGCTCATCCAATATGATTCACAATCCTTATTCGACTTGTAGTGCCCGAAGGGTTTTTACCATCAAGCCTCTATCATTTTTGTCTTTCTATCAACTCACCATCGCCTTATGGTGCCCATGAAGGTTTTCACCAATAAGACTCTCTCATTTTGATTTCTCTCTGCTCCCATAGCCTTACGGTGCCCGTGAGGTTTTTCACCAACAAGACTCTCTCATTTTTTTTCGTTTGGACCAGAGTGTTGCCCCTAATATGAATCACCTCTACCTGCTTGACTTGGCATCTCTCAAAGACTGATCAGAAGGTCTTTCTTTGGACCGTAATACAGACTTTTGGATAGAGTTAGAAAGAAAGGGTATCAAAAGGCTCAGAACAATTCAAATGTTCTCAAAATTCCAACTTTCGGAATCAGATTTCCTATAACAACCACAACTCCTGCCCCAGTTTCTAGCTTGGGGACTTTTAGATTTTTATTTTGATGGGACCGAATCGTGAGGCTGCCTACGTATCCTTAGAAGGAATCAGGTCGAACGTAGTTCATAACATAGGAATTACTTTGTTTGTTGTGATTTTTCTTTTCTTTTTCTTTCTTTCTCTTTTTGTTGTTTTGTTGTTGTTTTTTTTCTTCTTTTTCTCTTTTTCTTTCCATTTTTTTATTACTTATGTTTCACGCTTGCATTTCTGATCTTTGCTACTGATTCCGAAAGAAGGGTATGAAAAGAAAATAAATGAGGCTCAAAGGGGTAACGAAGGATAAAGTATTTATATAGCAGAACAAAATTCCTTCGTCATTCCAATCTCCAAAACATGCCAAGTGCAAACTACACAATTAAACAAACCAAGGAAAACATTCGTAACATCTTTTGATTGTACTTGACTTGATAACCATATCCTCACATTCGTCTTCTACTTCTGTTAACTACAAAGCACCATTGGACAACACCCTTACTCTCCTTACCACGAACGACTCCTGTCAATTTGGACAAAACTAACCGTTAGTTTCAACCCGATGTGGCATGATGTATTTTAATAGAGTTTCTTTATGTTTTATCTACCCCAGTTTCATACAAATCGGGCCTGAAGTGATCTCAAAATGTCTTTACTTATCTCCCTCAAATGTCCCTACATCTTCAACATTGGTTCATTGCTTCATGACTAAACTAACTTTCAAAACTGAGCTGAAACTTACGCGTGTATGTCATGTTACTAGATCCAGCATGAAAGAACTGGAAGAGGAGAAGAGAATTAAACAGAAATGACTAGAAATAGCAGAAAATGGAGAATGGTATTAGAAGATGGTGAAATAGTTTGGACAACAAAAAAAGCACAATAAACTGGGGTACAACCCTGGAACAAACCTAAACAACACTAAACGAGTTACTGCGATTAAACAAACCAGGAAAAATAAAAATGATAGAAGGGTTTGAGCCACAAGACGATATCCGGATTACAACCCTGAAATAAACCGGACAACAAAAATGACAACAAAATAAACCACCAAGACTCCTCCCTAGCTAACCAATAGATGGAGCGTCTTTCCAATTACCAAACATGACATCTTAGCCACTGAGTTCCGTATCAATATTGCCAGGACCATTACCAACTTCAACATTATCAACTTTACCCAACAAGTTCCCAAGAGGATTTGCATGCTCCTTGTCACTGTCATTGATCACAATTACCCCTTCTTGAATCATTCTTTCTATTTCCCTTTTCAAAGAACGACAATCTTCAATGCTATGCCCTTGGACATTAGAGTGGTACATGTATCGTACAGTAGGTTCAAAGCCTTTTGCATATGGGTCTGGAGTATAGCCAAGGAGCTGCTCAATCAGGCCAGAATGCTTTAACTTTTCAAATAAGCTTGTGTAGGACTCCCCAATTGGTGTGAAACTATTTTTTTGCCTTTGTTCTCTACCCTGCTCCTGTTTTCTAGGGTTGATGGGTGCTCGATAATGTTGTGAATGCAAGAATACATTATGTGGTGCTGGCGCTTGCCATAGGGAGTGACCTGGTGGTTGGACATATGACCGGACATTGTTCAGAGGATAATACTGAGGTGGATTATGTGGAGCTCGAAGATAGGTTTGGGGTTGGAGTTGAGGCTGATTGTAGTGGTAAGGTGAGCCTCGGGGTCCGGACCAAGTTTTTGAATCAACCATTGCCGCGTCCTCTCTCTTCTTTTTCCCAATCTCTCCTATGCCGCCGTGAATAGCCTGAGTGGTTGACTTGATAGCCAAATAGCTCATGATTTTATTCGACTTGAGCCCTTCTTCTACCATGCCCCCCCATTTTCACTACTTTGTTGAATGACTTCCCAACAGCTGAGACCAGATGGCCATAGTAGGTAGGTTCTAAAGCCTGTAGGAAGTAATCCACCATCTCACTTTCCTTCATTGGGGGGTCTACTCTTGCTGCTTGCTCCCTCCATCGAAAACCATATTCCCTGAAACTTTCGTTGAGCATTTTCTCCAGTTTAGTCAAGGATAGTCGATTTGGAATGATCTCAAGATTGTACTGGAAGTGACAAGTGAATGCTTGCGCCATATCATCCCATGTGTACCATCTTCCATGATCTTGGCGAGTATACCATTCCAATGCTGATCCACTCAAACTCTGATTGAAGTAAGCCATTAACAATTCATCCTTTCCTCCCACTTCCCTCATCTTGCTACAAAAACCCCTCAAGTGGGCTACTGGATCGCCGTGCCCATTAGATAGATCAAACTTCGGCATCTTGAAACCTGCCGGCAATTGCAGATTTGGAAATTGACATAGGTCCTTGTAGGCCACACTTACTTGTCCTCCCAATCCCCTCATGTCCCTGAATGATTGTTCTAAACTTTTAACTTTCATGAACATCTCCTCATGTTCAGGATTTTTAGATGGTTTATCAGCTTCTATCAGGAGGTCAAAGCGAGGAGTATAGGAATGGGTTTCAGGAGCTTTGAAAGTAGGCTCCGAGGGGTAGTATTGATTGTCCTGGTCTTGGAACATAGGCTCGCTAGGAGATCTGTGGAGTGTGGCTGGTGGTGGTGCTACGAAGACAGGAGTTACTGGTGGAGGAGGGTATGGAATTGGTTTAGGGGATGAAGATTGTGGTGTCTGAGAAGTGATGCCCGGGTAATGTCGGTAAGTGGGAAATCTCGGGGATAGATCAGTAGTAGGATGATCCTGAGGTTGGGCCGGTGGTGGAGTGAAGGTAGGGTTAGCTGGGTAAGCTGATGACGGTTGTCCTTTAGCCTAGGCCTGATACATTTCGGCCATTTGTTGCTTCAATTTGTTCATTTCTTCTTTCATGGCGTTAACGTCCAATTCTTCTCCTTCGATGACACTGGTGTCTACATCTGGGTTAGACATGATTATTTCACCTTTGGATATAGTTTGGTAATGGTAGTTTGCCAGTATGCTTAGGTGAACTAACTGCTTGAATTCTGGAGAGCAACAACCAAACTTGTTAGTGATTAGAGCTTTAACAAACAAGCAATCACACATAGGAATGCAATTCACTTAAGCAATTAGTCATTTCTATTATGCATTTGCTTGATTGCTTTGTGTCATCCCAACTTATGACCTTTCCCTTTTACTGTTATTCACACCTTTATCCCCCCTTTTCATTTTTATTCTTTTTTTTTCTTTTGGTTGTGGTCGAATCTTATGGAGATTGCCTACGTATCATGTCCCCGTATGAATCAGACCGAGTGTAGTTCTGGCTATAAGTGCAAAATGACTAAAAAAATTGGATTTTTTTTTCAAATTTTCCATAAAAGAAAAATGTATTTATTACAACGACACCTTTTATTATAATATTATTAGACTCTAAAAGACTCTAACATCAAAATGTTAATGCAGCCTAAAAATAGGCTAACAGACTGTGACTGACAAATACAATTTTTTTTAAAAAAATCATCATTGTTTCTCAAAACTTTTCATAAAAATATTCAGTTTTATCAATACGGCCTTTCAGCACTTGAAGAAGATTTAAAGGCTGTGTTTGCTAACCGGCCAAATTTTTTTTTTTGAAAAATGACCAAATACGACTGTTCTCGCAAAAACGGTCTTCCGACATCCTTTTGGGGGACATTTGGCTATTTTTAGACAAGAATGACATTACTTTTACTTATGGAAAAACAACGACATTTACCCCTATTTTTCAAAATAGTTGAACCCGATATGGGTTACCTACGTATCCCACATACGGTGAGAATCAAACTTATGTAGTTCTGCCAAATAAAATAAACTATTTTTGAAAACAAAGATATTTTTCTTTTTTTTTTGTTCATTTCATTGGCAAATAAAATAAACTATTTTTGAAGACAAGACTATTTTTTTTATTTCATTGGTAAACAAAACGAACTATTTTTGAAAATAAGACTATTTTTGTCTCCTTTTTTTATTTTCTCAAAAATTCGGCAGAGTTTCGACGCTATTTGGACATTGGTATTTTCAAAACAGGTGATTAACTCTCTTAACCCTCTACACCGTTATTTCTCTCTTCTTCTTCTTCTTTTTTTTCTTGTTTTTCAATTTTTCTCAATATTCAAAAGTCGGTCAGCATGCAAGTCCGAAGCAAATAAATGCACAAGTAGCAAGTAAGATGCATCAGGATGGAATTTCTCATTTCAGGTACACCTGTCCTAGACAGACCTAACCCCTGTGTTATGTCTCCAAAGTCAAATGCACATGATACAAATAAAGGTTCCTACTAAGGATCCGACATGAGGCTGAGTTATTCTATGTTCAAAACCCGGATTTGTTGTACTAGACCTGGTTTACCCGAGCGGACAGCTCGAGCCGAGGGGGAGGCAGCGTACCGGGAATACAGAAGCTTCACCGGCTTAGAAATTTATCTGAACCTCGTTCTAAAATGGGATTGGACTCTAGACATAAAAGAAGTCACACGAATTGCACCCTTCTTCATGATTTAGAATACTCAGAGAGAAGATGAGTTCCGTAATAATTTATATACAATTCAAACAATATCAAAACGTTAAAAGCAACAATTAGCACATTAGGCCCAAACATGTAAAAAAAATTAGATAAAGCCAAATATAACAATTTGACTGAGCTCGAATTCTGAACCCTGAACCAAAGTTCTGGGTTCTTGTCCCCAGCAGAGTCGCCAGAGCTGTCACACCTCATTTTTTACTACACCCCCAGAAGGAAGGTAAAGGGAGTTTTTTCAATTAAAGGACAATCAAAATGAGATTTATTTAAAAGATTCAGAGTCGCCACTTGGGATATTTATTGTGTCCCAAGTCACCGGTTGAAAGTCCCGAATCGAGGAAAAGAATGACTCTGTTTCATAGTTCGCGAACCAGAAATCCGAGTAAGGAATTCTGTTAACCTGGAAGAAGGTGTTAGGCATTCTCGGATTCCGTGGTTCTAGCACGATCGCTCAACTGACATATTCGGCTTAATTATCTGATTTTAGAACATTTTGAACCTATATACAAATTAAAACTTTTAACCGCTTTTATTCAATTTTAAAGAAGGTTGAACGCCGTTTAAAATATGTCTTTGGATCGCGCTACATAAAATGCACCCGCAATCCTAAACATATTTTATTATTTTATTCAACGTTTTAAGATTTATATTTGGGTAGCATGAAATGCAAACCCGAGTTTAAGAAGGTAATATTATTAAAATACGCGCCTAAAGTAACTACGCGTATTAACTTTGCGAGTGCCATGGAAATTTGCTAAATGGCACGCCTCGAGTTCTAAATATTTTTAAAGAAACAATTAAACGAGGGCCACACATTTGAGATTTTATTTGGCGTGGTGCACGTCAATTCCATTTTAAAGGGGTATTTAAACTAAAAGCTCGGGGGGCCATGGACTATGTCTCATCTAGTATAGCTCACCTCAATCTAATGCACAAATGCCCACTACGAAGAAAGTTAGGCTTAAATGGTAATGTATTAACCTTGACCAAACAACCTATCCTTAGTGCTATAATTAAGCAATGAAACATGAATCTATCATAAAACTTGAACGAAATATTGAACATCAAAGGAGACAAAGAAATTCTTTTGCAATTGAAGAAAATGACAAAAAAAACTAAAAAAGGGAGAGATTTAACAACAAAATGAGCTTTCTTAGACCCTAAAATTAATTCACCAAAATTGAAATCTCAATTAGACCCATTAAGTAAAACATAAGAAACTTTTAACAAGAAATATGAAGTTCCTTATTAAGTCTTAAGATTGAGCACAAAAGTGAGAGCAAAATATTTGAAAATTTCTCCAAAATCGAGAATGAACAGTAAGTAGGACACCTAATTTAATTCTTGCAAAATAGAAAAGAAAAAATAAATCTGACCCAGCTATAAAATTAATACTTCATATGCTCATCCAAGATCAAGTAGGCGATCACAAAACGGGCCGGATTCTAGCTACTTCCATTGTAATTTAATAGAAAACTTTCAAACCAAGCTTCCATTTAATCATGCCAAATCGAGATAGTAATATAAACACAAAGCTACAACTCAAAGATTAACAACATCCGTAATGTGCGCAAGGTTTATTCAAACTCAAAAGGATAACAACCAATACTAATTATAAAAAAAGGGGTTAGAGATGGACTTTTATAGTGATGAACAAAGCTGAATATTTACAAGTCAATCGGGCCAAACAGAGTAATAATCATCAGACTAAAAGCCGGAGCTACGAATCGGAATCTCGACCGGAAACCTCGCCGAATGCATTCACTCAATCTCCTCCAATTTTAAGAATCTTGTGCGTGTTTTGCTGAGTGAAATCAAAAATTTAAAAGTGGTTTTATGGGAATTTTGTTGCTGTATTTTTAGGTGGAGAATGAAGCCATTCCGGACTGATTTTCAGTTGGATTTTGGGTGGTTTTGGCTGCCCAGTGTATATAGAGTGTATACCCAGTGTATCTCTCATGTATATTTAGTGTATATGTAATGTATATCCCATGTATACAGAGTGTATACAGCTCTCTCCTCCAGCTGTCCTATCCCTCTTTGTATATGTGCGTGTGCTTTTTATAGAGGGACGTGAAAGGTAAGAGCATATGGGTAGGGAACATGAGTGAGGAAGAGTGGAGTATTGAGTGGAAAAAGTGGGGAAAATGGGAAGTGAGTGGGGAAAGTGGGTTGTGAGTGGAGAAAGTGGGTAGTGAGCGGGAATAAATTCAAACATGGTCAAAAATTAGATGTTCACATTTATGATGTTATTTTGGCGATTTCATCGCATGAATAAGTCCGTAGGATATTTTTTAGGTTGTGTGTATATTTGGTTTGGAGCCCCGAGGGCTCGGTTGAGTTTTTGATAAGCCACGGGGTGCATTTTTGAACTTAAAATTTGCTGGTATGAACTGACCTGCAGGCTTTGCATTTGCGAATCCATGCTCGCAATTGCGAGCCCACAAATGCAACAAATTAATCACAAATGCGAATTTGAGGACTGGCAGCCCGAGTCGCAAATGCGACTACATCATTGCAAAAGCGATATCACAATTGCGAACAGCCTCTCGCAAATGCGATGATGGCTGGGGAAGTTGAGGTATCGCAAATGCGATGCAAATTTCGCAAATGCGAAAGTCCTAGATTTCGTCAGTGTTCGCAAATGCGAACATCATTTTCGCAATTCCCACATCAGCAGGTCCGGGTTCGCAATTACGAACCCCTATTCGCATTTCCCATATTAGAGACCTGGAATTTTCTATACTTAGCCGATTTTAACTCATTTTTCACATTTTTTTTCAAAACACAACTATTTTGGGCGATTTTCCAAGAACAAGTCTTCTTCCAAATCAATTGTAAGTTAGTTTTTACTTATTGCTTTTAATCATTTACATCTTTTAACATGATTTCAACGTAAAATCAAAGATTTTCATGGGAAAAATTGGGTGTTTTGGGTAGAACTTAGGTTTTTCAAAAATTGAGGATATGTGCCTCAATTTGAGGTTCAATTTCAAAACTAATTGTATATTTGAATTCATGAGGGAACGGATAATCGAATTTTGGTTCGAACCTCGGGTTTTGACCACGTGGGTCTGGGGGCGATTTTTGACTTTTTGGGTAAAGATTTGGAAAACTCATTTTCATGTATTGGGGTTGATTCATTTAGCATTTATTGATGTAACTATGTAATTTATGATTAGATACGAGCAAATTGGCGGTGGAATCAAGGGGTAAAGCTATAGTTGAGGCTTGAGTTGTGCTCAAGGCATCGAGGAAAGTGTTTGATCTAACTTTAGCTTGAGGGATTAGAAGTTGAGTCCTATTTTCTATGTGGTAATTGTCGAGTACGACGTATAGGCATGGTTACGGGTATCTATACGTTGGTGTCTAGCATGACCGTGAGTCTTTAAATTGTGAATATCTTGATTTTTTTTTGTAATTCTCATGCCTTGGTGAAGATTCCTATTTGTTGTGAAAAACTTGTGGAAGGAAATTGTGACCTATGAACATTGAGGAGCATTGACTCAAGTTATATTACAATTATGAAAGTATATGAGATGATTGGAACCTTTGGAGCGTTGGCTCAAGTGGTAAGGTGAGTTATGAAATAAAAGTGAAAGAAAGAGAAAGAGTTATTAAATTGTTCCCTTGCCGGAATATTGTTATTTTATTGATTATTTCCCTTGCCGGGATGTCGAGATTATTGATGTTGTGCCCTTGCAGGGATTTAATTATTTAATTGTGTTCCTTTGCCGAGATTTCTATTATTATTCTGTTTATTCCTTACCCCTTGTTTGTGATTGTTGTTTGGGTGAGGAAGAGTGATAAAGCACGAAGGGTGATGCCGTGCATTTGTTTGTTTATTGTGAGGAAAGAGTGTAAAGCATGAAGGGTGATGTCGTGCCACACGATGTACCATTCTGTGCTGATTCTATTGATTATATGTGAGGAAAGAGAGCAAAAGCACGAAGGATGATGCCGTGCACGTTTTATTACATCATTGCTTGGTGAGTACGAGAGTAAAAGCATGAAGGGTGATGCCGTGCACTTATTGATTTCTAATTCTTTATTGCTGTATGAGTGATGTTGCTTCTTTCGTTACTTGATGACTTTTAATTGAAGTTGCTATCTTCCCCACAGCATGCTCTCCCTCCCATATTGATTGGTTGTCTCTGCATCTCTGTTCCGCTATATATATATATATATATATATATATATATATATATATATATATATATATATATATATATATATATATATATATATATAT
>MU786311.1:28037-40227 GCA_026770625.1 Nicotiana glauca
TCTGTATCTCTGTTTCTCTATATATATATATATATATATATATATATATATATATATATATATATATATATATATATATATATATATATATATGTACATGTTTATGTGGTAGTCAGATCTAGCCTCGTCACTACTATGCCGAGATTAGGCTAGGTACTTACTAGCACATGGGGTCGGTTGTGCTGATACATGTACCAGACAGCTACAGTAGCTCGGGAGCTAGCCTTCAGTCCACCGAGACACCAAGGTAGCCTTGTAGGCGTCTGCATGCCCGGCATCTCCTCTATCTTATATTTTATTCTGTTATCTCATGTATTCGAGACAAACAGTGTTATATTTCTTTCAAACGGTTGTATTTAGTACTCTTAGTAGTCCGTGGGTGTTGTGACACCAATTCTTGGGTAGAGGCATATGTTGATTTCCGCATTGTTGTTCAGCTTATTTAATTTAACTCTTCTGCTTTAATTTTATATTTCCGCTGTTATTTAAATATTTAACGCTTGGTTTTATGATTGATAAAATTATTTAAAATAAAGGAGTTAGGAGTTTATGATTTGTGGCTTACCTAGCTTCTACGAGTAGGCGCCATCACGACCTCCGAGGGTGGGAAATTCGGGTCATGACACACTACTACTTAGCCTTTGAATTACTCCTATATATATAAAAGTGGGCAATAAGAAAGTGAGGTGGCACCTATCTTAGGCCAAGAAACATATTTATCTTTTTCTCCTTTTTTGGGGATTTTTCATCATTCATTCAATTTATTTTATAATAAAAGTAAAAAAAAATTATTTTCATGACTCACAACTCTTTATCTTCATAATAACTCCAATCAATTTCATATTCATAACCTCCAAAAATTTAATGTATAAATTTATGATAACTTATCTCATTTTTTTAATATTCCCCTTCATTTCTCTCATTTTCATAACTCATACTTCCTTAACTTCTACTTTTAATAATATCCATAACTCTCATACTTTTCATATTCATAAACACAAAATATTTAATTTAAAAATTAAAATACCTTATGGTATTCATCTATTTTTTCCTATATAAATTCTTAACTTTGTTTCATGATACCCCTACCCAAGAATATCCTTTCTATTCTTTACATGAAATAGTAATGTTGTCATATTTACTGTAACATTCGATTTATGTTTTAGTTTGGCTTGAGGAAGAAGGCTCGTGAATAATGATCGATAGAGGGGGTGTCGACAAGAACACGAAAAATTATACGCTGATTTTGTATTTCTATTTCCTTCTATTTTCTTAAGATTATGTCACGACCGCAACCCCGGTCGTGATGGCGCCCAATACAATTGCTAGGCAAGCCCTACCATATAACGCTTACAACTCAATCACACCACAGGTTTCCAATTTATAGCATTAAATTAACCGTTTAACAAGACTATTAATCAATAGTTTAGATAGAAGCAGCATGAAACACTGACATAACCAACATCTCCCAAAGAACTGGGGTCATGAGTCTAGAGCCTCTAAGATAACCAAAAAAAATAATCCTTAGTAATGCTAATGTTCTAAAATGCGGAAATAATAAAGGGATAGGGGAGGAGTCGGGTCCTGCGAACGTCAGACAGCTACCTCGACAACTCCTGAGAAGCTCTGAAAATAGCAAATAGCTCAACTATGCTCCCGAGACACCTGAATCTGCACACATGGTACAGGGAGTAAAGTAAGTACTTTCAACTCAGTGGTAATAGACGTATATAATGGCTGACTGTAAGAAATCCCGAAATATAACAATGCAAAGCTATAACCAATAATTCTACACATTTAACGTTGGAACAACATCAGGTAATGACAGGTAAAACAGATAGACATCGATGCATGAATGCAATGTAATGCACATGACCGCTGCGACGTGCAGCCCGATCCACACTCAGTCCAAATATATGCATATAAGACACATAGGCACAGTCAAGTTTATCATCTTCAGTTCCAATTATTAGGAATTATAGATTTAAGTGTTTAAAACTTTAGAAATTTACTAATCATTTCGAGATAGTGTTTAACTCAGGACTGATATCATGAAAACATGCTAAGTATCATGGAAATAGTGATAATAATCCCTAAGGGATCCAAATAATCGGCACACAACCCAAATATGCTCATAGAAATCCAAGCAGGATGTTTACCAATCAATTTCTAGTCAATAACACAGTATGAACGTCACTCGGACGGACTAAGCCATAGTCCCTGACCACAAACGACCCCACACTCACCGTAGAGTACGTGTCTCGCCTCAATATAGCGTCACAGTGTGATATACAGGGGTTTCAAATCCTCAGGTCATCATCTACATCTATTACTCACCTCAAACCGGCCACAAGACAAGTCCGCTATGTCTTTTCCCCTCGAATCCACCTCCTTGCGCATCGAATCTGGAGAAAACCACAACGAATACATTACAATAGGCTAAAGAAACATAACCCAATCAAAATAACTCGAAAAATACCAATAATATCGAAGTTGGCAAAACCCAAGCCCCGGTCTCACTTCTAAAAAAATTACTAAATTCACATCACCGAATTCCTCGTCTCGCCACGAGTCCGTACATAAAAAAATTCATCAAAATCGGAGTCCAAATGCTCCCTCAAATCCCAAATTCTCATTTCAAAAACTCAAGCCCTAACCTCCATTTTTAACCTTTAATTCTTTGGGTTTTCAGTGTTAATCCATGTTTATGCACAATAATAACATAATCTAGGTCCAAGAAGCCTTACCTGATGATAGCCCTCGAAACCCTCTTCAAAAATCGCCCAAAATTTCCTTAGTCCGAAGTCCCAAATGTTTTCTTCTCTTTCAAAATCGTGAAACACTGCTCACTTAAACCCAGGTCGATTTCCGCTTCTGCGGTTAAATTATTGCACCTGCGGTCACCGCATCCGCGACCAAATGATCGCTTATGCGGTCTCACTTAACTTACCTGGGACCGCTTATGCGGTCCAAAATCGCTTATGCGGAACCCGCTTATGCGAAGCCTTGTCCGCTTCTGCGGAAAGCCAAGCCTCCCCAGAGAACCGCTTCTGCGACCCCTTAGCTGCATCTGCGGAACCGCTTATACGGTCCCTTTTCCGCAGATGCGGAAACAACAGAACCAACAATACAAACTTGAAGCCAAACTCAAAACTTCTCGTTTTTAACACCCGATCTCACCCCGAGGCCCCTGGGACCTCAACCAAAAGCACATACATGATCTATTACCTTATTTAAACTCGCTCGAACCATCAAAACACTATCGTTAACATCAAAATCCTCAATTACCCTCAAATCAAAGCCTAAGTTTCTTACAAACCTCCGAATTGCACACTCGATCAAAAACCCGACCTAAACACCTCCGAATGACCTGAAACTTTGCACGCATATCCAAAATCACCTAACGGAGCTACTGTAGATCAAAATCTCACCTATCAACCGGAATCCGCCAAAATTCAAACTTCGCCAATTAAAGCCTAATTCTATACCGGGCCTCCAAATTCAATTCCGATCGCACTCCTAAGTCACAAATCATCCCCCAAAGCTAACCAAATCACCGGAATTCACATCCGAGCCTTCTAACTATATAGTCAACTTCCGGTTGACTTTTCCAAAACAAGCTTCCTTCTAAGAGGCTAAGTGCCTCATTTCCATCTAAAACCAATTCAATTCTATCCGATCAACTCAAATACTGATATTGAAACATAGAGAAACATAATATGGGGGAAACGGGGCGGTAACTCACGTGACAACGGGTCGGGTCATCACATCCTCCCCAACTTAAACAAACGCTCGTCCTCAAACGTACCCGGAGTTGTCCTAGAAGCCCACCAACAGTTAAATGACCTTACCAAGCATATACCCTGGGTGATCCCACGTCACCCTAACTCACATAGGTCCTATAATACAACTCCACTGAAATTTCACAGTCTATCTAGGCCATAAACCGAAAAACCACATTGCACTTTTCGAGATCATACTCAAAATAAGAACCTCACGTCAATATTCAGAATCTAATATACCAAGGAAAGAAAGATCCACTCGGGCTTCCAGACCCCCAATAGCCGCTAGCGGAACCAATATACACTATCCACATCCACTACATAGCCTGAACATGATGGCTCCCAGTCTCCAGCTCTATATAGCACACAAATTACTATACCTGATCCTAAATTCTGCAGTATAAATTCATATTACACCTCGAGTGCCCAATCATCCTTCGAAGATATTCTAAAATTCTCCTGTGCCCTCAAACACACTCAGATATCAGCAGTCGATCTAGCAAGAAAGTGCCGCAACACTACCGAAGTTCCATCAACTTAATCACATTGCCCTTTTTCTGAAACATATATCCTTGTCAAATCATTACGATTAGGAACACCTTTTCCTTAGTCATATGAGGATCATTCACCCTAATCCTCTGAAGATCGATTCTTAAATCACCTGCAGCTGCCCGTGTTACTTAAGAATTTAATGACTTTCCATTCCGAACTGAACCGAACCTTACACACCCAAATCCCAATCCTCTACAACATATCGCATATACCATACCACACTAGGCTAACATGAGAACTTTTATCTCCCTTCCGCGCCGCATAGATCGACGCACTCACTAGTTAAGAACTTTCATTGATCCCATTTAGAAGAAAAATCATTACACACTCCATGCTTCGCATATCCATAGGAAATATACTCATCTTCAAACCACGGTAAAACAACAAGAACATCTCTGCCAACTCCATTTGTACAAGCTAAACTGCCAAGACTGAATCCTTCTATCCAAACCAAGCTGAGCAAGCCGTCAAAACCCAAGAGCCTTGTTGCAAAATGCCTGTAAAAGCTCATTGCCTCGAACACATACAAAGAATTAATCATACCCTTACCATACCGATTCGGTCTATTATCAAGCTATTTCGTCTATCAAATTTCTCTTTTTATTCATCATCCACTTGATATTTCTCCCTCGCTGTAGCATCACAATGCCTCAATCCAGGCTCACCACAGGAGATTCGAACATAAGACCACACTGTCTAAGACCCATAGGCCACCGAATACTCTGTCAATGCTTCCCAGAAATACCACGTTCCAGAATACTTTATTTGAAAAACTTCCTACGAATCGAAATTCGTTACCATTACTTCCCAGTTACTGATACATAGAATCCCATAATTAGCATAAGATACCACAAGTCTTGATCTCTTCCTAATGGAAACATGGTCTCTAGCCACATACACTACCTTAGACATATGATAATTACATGCAAAATCTCGAACACAATAAAACCATTCTCGAGAGTCATTCACTCCTATTCCAACTGCAATTTACCTGACTTAATGAACAGAACCACTCGTGCCTTATTAGATCTCTGACACCGTAGGATATGATCTCATTCCAATACAAATGAACATCTTCCTTTTCTACACATCGAGCATTCTTTATCAACAACAGATCAAGACATCCTATTATTTCCTCACATCTACAAAGCACCATATAACCTTTATCAAAATTTTGCTTCACTCGTGCCATCGTCGGCTCATTTTCTGCAACCAGGACTGATCAACCAGCATACCTTGAAACAGAACCAACATAGCACATAAACGTGCGATCAGCTAACCAACAACAACCTCCCATCTTGGCTCAAAGCCATCTATCAGGACACATTTAATAACCCATAACACTTTTACTCTAATGATGCCACAATATTATAGTGAGATTAAACTAAAATCATCTACTAGTTTATGAAAGCACAGATCCTTGGATACTGAAATCCTCTACACACCTCGCATTCATCCCCATATCAGCTGCGTCCACTCTCTGAAGCGACCCAAATTTTCAAATTACAGCACGTACCTTTCACTTACACACGAGATCTTCTAACAATATATATAAGAATCGCACCACTTAAGAACACTCCGCAGGAGATAACCCATCTACTTCGCCTCAATTTAGTATTTCAGCACACCTTCCACCATCATATACGTTACACAGTCATTAGTCTTCCTGAGTCTGAAATCACACCGCAGTATGCAATGCACTTCACTTACCAACTAGGATATACGAAAATATTCTTCACGCGCCCCTATTCGGGCTACACATCAAACCACAATAGAAAACGAATCACTTAACAGTTCATCTATTATCCTGCAGACTTTTTCGTCACTACCAAGTCATATAATTACATCTCGCAGTACTAACATACTCATCACATGAATACACAACTGCCATTCTGGCTAATAGCGATAATACCGAACATATAAGTTCAAAACACTTACTCACACTATCAACACCTCAGTGCTCAAGCCATAGGTAAGATTTGGCCCCAAGTCCTCCAGACTGGCCCAACATCGAACTCACGGGATCACATCTCGCCCCTTGATCGGGGAATCACAAGCTATCAAGTCACATACAATACTGAGCACTCACATGTGCATAAAGACGTGAGGAAGGAATTTCAAGAGTAATATCTCAAGCTAAATCAAGTACGCACGATAAGAATTCCAAGAAAGTGAAGGTATCCTAAAGTTCTGCAGCCTCTCGAGGATAAATACAGACGTCTCCATACCGATCAGTGAGACTCTACCGGCTCATGACTCATGAGGCCTAGTAACCTAGGATCTGATACCAACTTGTCATGATCCCAACCCCGATCGTGATGCCGCCTAACACAATTGATAGGAAAGCCCGACCATATAACACTCACAACTCAATCACACCACCAGTTTCCAATTTATAGCATTAAATTAACCGTTTAACAAGAATATTAATCAATAGTTTAGATAGAAGCAACATGAAACACTGACATAACCAACATCTCCCAAAGATCTGGGGTCATGAGTCTAGAGCCTCTAAGATAACAAATAAAAAATAAATCCTCAGTAACGCTGATGTTCTAAAATATGGAAATAATAAAGGGATAGAGGAGGAGTCGGGTCCTGCAAACGTCAGACAGCTACCTCGACAACTCCTGAGAAGCTCTGAAAACAGCAAATAGCTCAACTATGCTCCCGAGACACCTGAATCTGCACACACAGTGCAGGGAGTAAAGTGAGTACTTCCAACTCAGTGGTAATAGACGTATATAATGGCTGACAGTAAGAAATCCCGAAATATAACAATGCAAAGCTATAACCAATAATTCTACCCATTTAACGGTGGAACAACATCAGGTAATGACAGGTAAAATAGATAGACATCGATGCATGAGTGCAATTCAATGCACATGACCGCTGCGGTGTACAACCCGATCCATACTCAGTCCAGATATACATGTAAGCCACACAGGCACAATCAAGTTTATCATCTTCAGTTCCAATTATTAGGAATTATAGATTTAAGTGTTTAAAACTTTAGAAATTTACCAATCATTTCGAGACAACGTTTAACTCAGGATTGATATCATGAAAACATGCTAAGCATTATGGAAACAACGATAATAATCCCTAAGGGATCCAAATAATCAGCACACAGCCCAAATATGCTCATAGCAATCCAAGTAGGATGTTTACCAATCAATTTCTAGTCAATAACACAGTATGAACGTCACTCGGACGGACTAAGCCATAGTCCCTGACCACAAATGGCCCCACACTCACCGTAAAGTACGTGTCTCGCCTCAATATAGCATCACAGTGTGATATACCGAGGTTTCAAACCCTCCGGTCATCATCTACATCTATTACTCACCTCAAACCGGCCACAAGACTAGTCTGCTATGCCTTTTCCTCTCGAATCCACCTCCCCGCGTGTCGAATCTGGACAAACCACAACGAATACATTACAATAGGCTAAAGAAACATAACCCAATCAAAAGAACTCGAAAAATACCAAAAATCTCGAAGTTGGCAAAACTCGAGCCCTGGGCCCACTTCTCAAAAAATTACTAAATTTACATCACCAGATTCCTCGTCTCGCCACGAGTCCGTACATATAAAATTCATCAAAATCGGAGTCCAAATGCTCCCTCAAATCCCAAATTCTCATTTCAAAAACTCAAGCCCTAACCTCCATTTTTAACCTTTAATTCTTTGGGTTTTCAGTGTTAATCCATGTTTATGCACAATAATAACATAATCTAGGTCCAAGAAGCCTTACCTGATTATATCCCTCGAAACCCTCTTCAAAAATCGCCCAAAATTTCCTTAGTCCGAAGTCCCAAACTCTCGTTTTAACACCCGATCTCACCCCGAGGCCCCCGGGACCTCAACCAAAAGCACAAACATGATCTATTACCTTATTCAAACTCGCTCGAACCATCAAAACACTATCATTAACATCAAAATCCTCAATTACCCTCAAATCAAAACCTAAGTTTCTTACAAACTTCCGAATTGCACATTCGATCAAAAACCAGACCTAAACACCTCCGAATGGCCTGAAACTTTGCACGCATATCCAAAATCACCTAACGGAGCTACTACAACTCTCGGAATTCCATTCCGACCCTCGAATCAAAATCTCACCTAGCAACTGGAATCCGCCAAAACTCAAACTTCGCCAATTCAAGCCTAATTCTACACCGGACCTCCAAATTCAATTTCGATCGCACTCCCTAAGTCCCAAATCATTCCCCGAAGCTAACCAAATCACCAGAATTCACATCCGAGCCTTCTAATTATATAGTCAACTTCCGGTTGACTTTTCCAAAATAAGCTTCCTTCTAAGAGGCTAAATGCCTCATTTCCAGCTAAAACCAATTCAATTCTATCCGATCAACTCAAATACTGATATTGAAACATAGAGCAACATAATATGGGGGAAACGGGGTGGTAAGTCACGTGACGATGGGCCGGGTCGTCATAGATTAAGGTCCCAAGTTGTATCTTTTTCTTCTCAAGTTGAACTTTTGTTTATCGCAAGCTTGTGTTTTCGTTAAGAGTAAACTACTATTTTAAATTTAGTTTCATGAAATTCCTTACCTACACTCCTTTCGTAGTTTTTATTCAAATTCTCCTACGATATTTCATTGATCAAAAGTTAAATTATTTTGAATATTTCTAGGTTTTGAATTTCTTCATGTATCGTAATCTGAAGTCAGATCCCGGTCGAATAGGCTACTACTGTGGTCCAAAAGCTGCTCCGGTATTGTAATCTGTACAAAAAGCACAGAAGTGTAGCATCAGCACAACCGACCCCAAGTGCTGGTAAGTGCCTGGCCTAACCCCGGCGAAGTAGTGATGAGGCTAGACAGGACCTACCTAAAACAACCTGTGCAGACATATATATATACACACACACACACACACACACACACACAGAGAGCAACGAAAATAACGACAGGGAATATCAATTAAAACGGGGAAGGGGCATGATCGGGGGAGATACAGTTAAAATAGATCAACAGATATAACAACGAAACTATCTCAAAACCTTAACTCATATATAAGTGGACGAAGCACCACACGATCCCATTTATTAGTTTCTAAGTGGACGGCGTGCCACACGATCCCAAAATACATATGTAATAGTGGTCGGCGTGCCACACGATCCCCTTTCATGACTCACAAGTGGACGACGTGCCACACGATCCCAATTCATATGTCATAAGTGGACGGCGTGCCACACGATCCCATATTATATTTCATAAGTGGACGACATGCCACACGATCCCATATTATATTTCATAAGTGGACGACATGCCACACGATCCCATATTATAATTTATAGCACAAATAATCTCTCTAAAAGAGGTCCCATTAGGGAAATTCAACAACATAATGAATACACCCGACAAGGGTACAACTAATAGCCCAAATATCCCGGCAAGGGAGCAACAACAATAATAAACTACGTGTCCCGGCAAGGGAAGAGTCACCACACTTTCTCTGTTAATCACTTCTTTCCCAATTATCAAATTCTAGTTCGAATCGATACTCCAATAATATACCAATCGAAATTCTTCCTCAATCGTTCACAAGATATGAAACTGAGCAATTAGACAAGAGAGATATTTCACAAAGTCCGGTTCAAACACATTTAAGACCCACAGTCATACTAGACTCCGGTGTATAGATGACCGTCACCATGCCTATACACCGTACGCATCATTTAGCAATTAGCAAATAATATCCTAATCCTATTCCCTCTAACCAAAGTTAGAACAAACACTTATCTCGGTCCAAGAATGGCAATCAACTCTCCAATACCACCTTTCCTCTACAATCCAACTCCGAAACAATGGTATCTAGACATAATCAATTCAATAGTATCAATAAAGACCCAAAAACGACACCCCATAGCCTAGAAATGAAGTCCCTAGCATTCTTCCAAAAATACCAAAGTCCAACACCGGGCCCGCATGGTCCAAACACGAGGCTCGAACCAAAATCCAATCAACCATAACCCCACAAGTTCAAATATGTAATTTGTTTCAAAATTCGACCCCAAATTGAGGTTGAATCACCCAAAATTCCCAAAGCCCTAGTTCTACCCAAAACCCCCATTTTCTACCTTGAATTCATGATTTAGGTCTAGGAAATTAGTGATTAGATGAAAGAATTAGGAGATGATGAAGTTAAAAATACTTGCCCAAATAGATATGGAGAAAGAGAAGCTTGAAAACCGCATATGGAGTGATTTGAGGGATGATTTCGTGTGAAATAATGGAAAAATCCCGAAATGGGTTCTGTTTTTAAGCTTTAAAATCACTGGGCGTTTTTGTGCTATGCGTTCGCGACATAGTGTCTCGTTCGTGAAGGAGGCTGGCCAGGTACTCATCGCGTTCGCGATGGACTTATGCGAACGCGTAGAAGGACAGTGGGAGGGGGGGTGTGTCCAGGTATTAGCTTATGCGTTCGCGAAATAGGCATGCGGACGCGAAGGAGGGGCTGGCAGAACAGTGCGAACGCGGTGGACTTACGCGAACACGAAGAAGGCTGGGGGCACAAGGCATTGCGAACGCGGGACAAGGTCGCGTTTGCATAGAACAATGGACCTGTGCAAAAATTGCAGAAAATCTGCTAAGTTTTTAAGTGCAAAACCACCCCGAACCACCTCCGAATCACTCCCGAGCCCTCGGGGCTCCCAACCAAACACACACACTAACTCAAATACATCCTACAAACTTACTCGAGCGATCAAATCGCAAAAATAACATCAAAATCAATGAATCAAGCCTCAAAAGTCATGATTTTTCTTCTAACTTCATAAACTTTCAAACTTGGAACTCATAGTCCGAAACACGTCAAACGACGTCCGATTTCGACCAAACTTCACAGAAAGCGCTTAAATAATATATAAGACTTGTTCCGGGCATCGGAACCAAAATATGAACCCGATACCATAGTCTTTTAATCAATTTTCATTTCCATTTTCCTTAATTATTTCAGAAAAATAATTAAACAGAAAAATTCTTTTACTCGGGTTCTAGACCTCGGATTTCGACTCTCGGCACATGCACGAGTCCCATATTTTTTTACGGACCCTCCGGGACCGTCAAATCACGGATCTGGGTCCGTTTACCAAAAATATTGACCGAAGTCAACTTTAACCATATTAATATCAAAATTCTTCAAATTTTTCACAGATTTCACATATTTCAACATAAAAGTTTTCTGGCTACGCGCCTGGACTGTGCACGCAAATCGAGGCAACTAAAAGTGAGGTTTTCAAGGCCTTGAAAGCACGAAAAAAGGGAGAAATATGGTGATGACCCTTTGGGTCGTCACATTCTCCACCTCTAAAACAACCGTTTGTCCTCGAACGGACAAAAGAAAGAAGTACCTGAGTTAGGAAATAGATGAGGGTAGCAGCTCCGCATATCAGACTCGAACTCCCAGGTCAATGCCTCAGGAGGCTGACCTCTCCACTGAGCACGCACTGAAGGAAAACTCTTCGACCTCAACTGTCGAACCTGTCGGTCTGAAATAGCCACCGGCTCCTCCTCATATGACAGATCCCTGTCCGATTGGGAAGTGCTGAAATCTAATACGTGGACTGGATCGCCGTGATACCTCCGAAGCATAGATACATGAAAAACTAGATGCACAGCTGACAAGCTCGGTGGCAAGGCAAGTCGGTAAGCCACCTTTCCCACACGATCAAGAATCTCAAATGGGCCAATGAACCTAGGGCTAAGCTTGCCCTTCTTCCTAAATCTCATCATGCCCTTCATAGGCGATACACGGAGTAATACGCGCTCACCAACCATGAAAGCTACATCTCGAACCTTGCGATCCGCATAACTCTTTTGCCA
>MU786311.1:56234-73048 GCA_026770625.1 Nicotiana glauca
AATTTAACAGAAAAATTCTTTTACTCGGGTTCTAGACCTCGGATTTCGACTCCGGGCACATGCCCGAGTCCCATATTTTTCTACGGACCCTCCGGGACCGTCAAATCACGGATCCGGGTCCGTTTATCAAAAATATTGACCGAAGTCAACTTTAACCATATTTATATCAAAATTCTTCATATTTTTTACAGATTTCACATATTTCAATATAAAAGTTTTCCGGCTATGCGCCCGGACTGTGCAGCAAATCGAGACAACTAAAAGTGAGGTTTTCAAGGCCTCGAAAGCACGAAAAAAGGAAAAAATACGGTGATGACCCTTTGGGTCGTCACATTTTTATTCTCTATTAATTTTTAAAATGTTTACCTTATTTTCATGTTAACGATTGATACTATATTGCATCTTAATATTCCCAAATATTTTTTTGCCCCTCAAAGATTTTATTTTTTTGCCATCTCCTTATCTTATTAATTTCTATGGTTTTTGATAAATAGTACTACTACTGAGCCTTTTGAATTTCTCCTATATATATAAAAGTGGGCAATACGACAATGTGGTGACACCTCTCTTAGGTCAGGAAACAAATTTATCTTTTTTTTCTCCTTTTGGGTGGATTTTCATCATTCATTCAATTTATTTTGTAATAAAAGTTAAAAAAAAAAAATTTCATGACTTAGAACTCTTTATCTTCATAATAACTCCAATCCATTTCATATTCATAACCTCCAAAAATTTAATGTATAAGTTTGTGATAACTTATCTCATTTTTTTAATATTTCCCTTCATTTCTCTCATTTTCCTAACTCATACTTCCTTAAATTCTATTTTTAATAATATCCATAACTCCCATACTTTTCATATTCATAAAAACCAAATATTTAATTTAAAAATTAAAATACCTTATAGTATTCATCAATTTTTTTCTATATAAATTTATAACTTTGTTTCAAGATACCCCTACCCAAGACTATCCTTTCTATTCTTTACCTGAAATATTAATGTTGTCACATTTGCTGTAACATTCAATTCACGTTTTAGTTTGGCTTGAGGAAGAAGGCTCTTGAACAATGATCGATAGAGGGGGTGTCGACAAGAACACAAAAAATTATATGCTGATTTTGAATTTCTATTTCCTTCTATTTTCTTAATATTAAGGTCCCAAGTTGTATCTTTTTCTTTTCAAGTTGAACTTTTGTTTGTCGCAAGTTCGTATTTTCTTTTAGACTCAAATTAATTTTTTATGAGTTAAACTTTGTTTGAAGTCTGTTAGCTACTAACCAATAATAACTCATTATGTAAAAGTGATAAATTTTATTTACTAAAGTTACGCCCTTCATTGGATATTTTGAAAATACTTCTTATTTCTTTTATCGAGTAAAAAGTGTTAGAGCTAAAAGTCACAGAGCAGGCGCATGTTCTTCTTTTCTGAGCCATCGTCATGTGTTGTTTCTTATAAAATAGAAATTATTATCAACTTCATTTCTACTTGTGATTTTTATAAAGTAAGTAGTTATTTTATTCGTATGATTGGAACATGTATTATATGTACGGCAAAATTTAAATGATTTGGTTTACTTTATGACTTTTGATTCTTTTGAAGTATTGTAATAACTATATTTCTTTTTTAAAGTTATGCTTTGATTTCTTCTTTGAATTGTGTATTATTTGTAAAACAAAAAAAGTTATTTTGCTGAGAGGATACAAATAATTGAGCAAGTATTCTAAAGCGAAATACTCCGTTCTCCTTGGAATAGATAATATGAGAGAGAAACTAATGAATATAAAAGAATAGACAAAGATGAAGGCTAAAAATGGATAACAAGAAGGAATAGAAAAAAGAATACGCTGCAATTTTCACATATTTATTTTGTTTTTTTTAATTTTCTTTTCGTTGTTAGTTTCTTCACTTTTATTTCATATTTCTATTATTTGAATATGAGAAATTTTACCAAAGCCGATGTTTTACTATCTAATAAAAAAATAATCTATTTACATTCCTCTAACATATAATTTGTACTCAAAAAGTTATGTATCAGCCTCTCACTTTCTCCTCATTTATTATAATATATGTAAGTAAAATTTTTTTCTTAAAAATTCTTTCTCTTTTATTTTTTTTAGAAAGAAAATCAGGAAAAAATGCAGTAACCTAAAATCAAATTCTAATTAAAATGCTAAGTATATGTGTATACGGCAGAAATCGATAGCTCGATTTCACGAGCATCACGTCACCTCGAGGGTTTTCGGTGATCGATTTTGAGAATTATCGACTTCGACTTCGAGACAATATAAGTAATGACCGACCCCGAGGCAATGTGAATTACCGGTCTTGGCGAATCAAGGTGGAGCTCCCAAGGCACGTGTGTATGGCAGGTCAAGTCTAGTGGACTAGCCCAAAAGGCGAATCAAGGCATTAAATGACTGTACCAGCCCCATATCTTCGTAATTAATGCATTTGTACTGTGTTGGGATTACCCCTCATATATAAATGGGATCCTTGTTATTTTGTAAACATCTGTTGCTCCATACTAAATATACAAGAACATTCTCTATGCTCTCTAACACGTTCTCTTGATAATATTGCTTCCATTTATTGACTTCATTTATTGCTTATTATTGGCCATAAAGAGCCGTCATTGATTTTATCATAATTGTTAGTCGTTCATCAATTGCCTTCGATAGCTCCTAGCCGAGCATCAGAATCGACCCCGAGGCCTCTGAATCGACCCCGAGGCCTCTGAATCGACAAGCTTGAGGCCCCGAATGATAACCTTTCGGTTTGGTTATCACCTTGTTCGCAAACTCCTATCTCGTTTCTAAGAGCCCGTTTGGATTGGCTTAAAAAAGTAGCTTTAAGTAGAGTGCTTAAAAGTACTTTTTAAGTGCTTGAGCTGGTTTTATAAATAAGCAGTTCGTGTTTGGATAAAAGTGCTGGAGCTGAAAAAAAGCTATTGAAGTGTTTGGTAAATAAGTGTTAGTAAGCATTTTTTCTATTAAAATTACTGAAATATCCTTAAAGCTGTTAAACATATAAAGAAGCTTATTGCTATAATATTTTATTTTAAATAATATAAATACATAATAATTAATATTTTAATTCACTCTTAATTTAAAAAACTAAAAGTAGTATGAAGAAAGCAAACGAAAACTAACCCAATTTCGGTATGGAGAAATCAAACGAAAACAATAATTAATATTTCAAAGAAAATTAGTAAAAAACAAGAAATAGAAAGCAAACAAACGTTACCATCTGGAGAAATATGGAAAGAAAAAGAGTAAAATAAAGAAAGTAGATGCTGCAATTTCGAGAGGAAGAAGATAGCAACAATTTCAAGTTTGGTACTGAGGGGTAATTTTGAGATTAAGAACAATTATAAGGGATAAGAATGTAATATCCTTGGTCAAAGCAATATGGCTTTTAAGCCAATTTTTAAAAAGTTGGGTTTACCCAATTTGTTGATTTTGGCTTTTTAAAAGCAGATTTTAGCTTTTTTAAAGTTATTTTTCTAGTTGCCAAACACTTCAAAAGTTAAAAAGGGCTTAAAAGCTAGTTTGACCAACTTTTAAGCCCATCCAAACAGGCTCTAAGTCTTTCACATAACATCAACTGCCTAACAACTAGCATAAAAATATATCACATATTTTTAGAATCCCATAATCAAATTTAATTGTTATTACCATTTTCACAGTAAACAGTTTGGCACTCACTGTGAGGCTAAAAAATAATAGTGATTATTTTCTTGCTGGCTTTACTACATAATGCAAGTTACCTTTCTCACTTTTTATTTTCCAAGATCTTTGATTTCAGGTCAAAATGTATGATTTAGTAAACAACAATTTCGAGAACCATAGAGAGAATGATGTGGATGTTATAGGTGTTGGTGTGTCACCACGAAACCTTGAGAATGCACCAGGACCAATTCCAGTGGATGCAGACTCACGCGACGCCCAACATGTCGATATAAGCTCCCACACTAACAGGAGTGTGCACCAAGGAGACCAACAAGAAGATCAGAAAACCCCGACTAGGGAAGAACGGGAGGTTAGCCTTCGTGTTATTTTTGAAATGTTGCAGGCGCAACTGTTGGCTATTTCTCAGCTGCAAAGTCACCAGAAAACTCCTAGCACGATAGCACATGAGATGGCTCTCCCAACCGAGTAGGACAAAAGAGATCGAGCAACAACGGGCTGGCATCCAATCCCGCCATCATAAAGATGCTCGAGGATCTCATAAGAAGGATCGAATCGGACGAGAAAATGATAGAAGCCAACGATAAGAAGGTCGAGACCTACAACTCCAGGGTCGACCAAATTCCAGTATCACCCCCGATCTTGAAAGGTGTGGATTCAAAGAAGTTCATACCGAACCTGTTCCCACAAGAAGCGGCCCCGAAACCCATCCCAAAGAAGTTCAAAGTGCCTGACCTTCCGAAGTATAACGGGACCTCGAACCTCAATGAGCATATTACCGCTTACACTTGTGCAGTAAATGGCAACAACCCAAGGGACGACTAGATCAAGTCCGTCCTGCTAAAGAAGTTCGGGGAAACACACTCTAAAGGGGCCATGATGTGGTATCACAACCTATCCCTGAACTCGATAGATTCATTTGCCATGCTGGCAGATTCTTTCATCAAGGCACATGCTGGTGCATCAAGTAGCAATAAGGAAATCCGACATCTTCAAGATTTAGAAAAAGGGAGAACGAGATACTGCGAGAATTCGTGTCTCGCATTCAAATGGAATGAATGGAACTGCCACTAGTATCCGACGATAGAGAAGTGCAGGCTTCACTCAAGGTATGAATGAACGGAGCTCGGTGGCTTCGAAGCAGCAGAAGCAGAATTTGGTTGAATATCCCGCCGTTACCTGGTCGGACGTTCACAACCGACATCAATCGAAAATTAGGGTTGAGGACGACCAACTAGGAGCCCCATCGGGCTCGGTATATCCCAATAGACTTCCGACGAAATAGTCGAAGCCAAATAAGGAAAGATACCAACCATACATTGTAGACAGAAGAAATGCCTCGAGGCATAACATACCCTGCAACGATCGAAGGATAGATCGAGGCCAGAATCCTCGGGGACTTGTCAACGGAGCCGGGTTCGATAGATATCCAGGGCTCACGGAGGCACCTCACTTGTCAGAATATAACTTCAATGTCGATGTATCAGACATCGTATTCGCCATTAGTAAAATCAGAGACACCAGGTGGCCAAGGCTTGTACAATTAGGCCCTTCACAAAGGAACCATAACTTAGTATGTGAATTTCACAACACGCACATGCACAAGACCTAAGATTGCTGACAACTCCGGGAAAAAGTGGCCCGTTTACTCGACAAAGGTCACCTCAGGGAATTCCCAGTGACCGAGCCAAGAATCAGTTCCGAGAAAGAGAGGTAACCAAAACGAACAAAGCAGACGAGCTGCAACATGTCATCCACACGATCTTTTGAGGTTATAACACCCTACAAGAACCCGCAACCACGAGGGCGGAAACATTTCTCGACTGGGAAAAGCGAACTCAAGGCTCTATCTCGGCCCCAAAATAGTACATTATCAATGCGGCTGCCACAAACCGAAATACCAATATATCCACCACCAGAGGGGCTGACAAACAAACCAACGGTGAAATAGCGACCATGAGGCATGCTCTCGGCTATATCCGAATGAACAAACAAAGGGTCGTACCGCGTCCTCCGAGCGAATACCGATGGCCTATCGAGGCTCAAAGCGCCATCGCCACTAAGGTATAACCGTCTCCCTTTTCATTTTACACTTCATACTAACTTTTGTCCAGGCGCTAGACCGAGGCAATCAAAATGCTAACCCAACTTGAAGACCTTAAGGTTTTGAATCATCCGTTGCACTCTTTTCCTTCAACCGGGTTTTTATCCCAAAAAGGGTTTTACCGGCAAGGTTTTTAACGAGGCAACATCCACATGCTACCTAAGGAAGACTCAACAAGTATTCAAGGTTTCTTTTGCAATCAAATTTGAATACTGGTGGGCATCCCCCTCGGAAGGCCATCTACTCAAAGAAGCAAAGAAATGTCGAATGTGATCTTAATAGAAAAAAGATGTACCGGGCCAAACGATCAAACGAACCGTGTCCGTATAGGATAGCCGGGCCCCTGATAGCGAAAAAATGTATACTTGTACCAAGTAATCGAAGAATACTTTTCATCAAAGCAATTTACGTTTCAAAAGAAACTCGACATTTTCGCAAAAATGACTCCTTTGTGAAAAATGTCCCGAACACTCGGGGACTAGCGTCAATAATTCAACACCCGAACGACCTCCGGGTCGGAACTACAAACTCATAACCCTCAACGAGGCAACATCAAAATCACAAAATGTCTCCAAAGCCTAAAGTGTCCCGAACACTCGGGGACTGGCATCAAAATCTCAAAAATCGCATGGCCTTTGGGGCGGAATCTCCAAAATCATAAGCCCTCAATGAGGCAATACCAAGTTTACGAGTAATGGCTCTCGAGCCAAGATACCCTCGATGACTCGGGGACTGTCACGAATCACCACTCATTAAAAACCCGAGGCCATAAGGCTCCAAGCAAGCAGACTCGGTCTCGTAAGACCTCGAGCAAGGCATGAAAAACTCTTTAGACCTACATAAGGAAACAACAATATATGTAAGACCTCAAGCAAGGCATGAACCATACTTGTACCAAGTATCCAAAACCGTAAGAACTCAAAGGCATGTAAAAATTGTAAGACCTTAATAAAGGCATAAACCCGATCTCAAAGTTAAGGCTATATATCGAACTTGTAAGACCCCTAAAAGGCATACCCTCGATATAGACACCGAAACTACTTCACTCGGGATTAAAAATGCTATGGCCAAGCACAAATGACTACTGTCACAAGGCAGTACCAACCAAACTAACGCGACTCGGGGATATCCAACCGTCGCTACAAAATCACATACCTTCAATTACTTTGAATCTACTTTGAAAAGAATCGCTTAAACATTCTACCCTTGACATAGCAAAAGAGCTTCGACCATGTCAGCTCCAAACTACAGGCTTCGATATACTCAGCCTCCGAGCCAAACCTCCCGATGTGCTCGATCATCACCACATAACGACTCGTAATCGAAGTTTTTATCAAACCATCGAGGAGTGAGGCAAACACAATCTCAAAAATCCTTAATGAGGGAAAAAGAAAGCCTATATAAAAGGTCTCATCGACCCAAAGCGTAAGAGCCATTGTCGCCAGCCCACATAAAAGGTCGCATCGACCCAAGGAGTAAGAGCCATTTCGCCAGCCCACACAAATCCAAAAACTTGAGGGTCGAATGAGCTCGAGTCGAAACCTGATTCGAAGATTGAACCCAAAACAGTTAACTAAATATGCCTAAGAGCAAATGCCTAAGAGCCATTGTTGCCAGCCCACATAAAAGGTCGCATCGACCAAGCGCGTAAGAGCCTACGGGCCAGCCTAATGAGCCTCAGGGCCATATCACGTATCTAAGGATTACTATCAACTCAAAGACCAATTCAGTTGGCTAAAATCAAGGCAAAAAGAAACGCAGAAGATATAAAACCACGAGGTTTCCTCTTTATACGTACATGGGAAAAAATACAAGCTCCATTTACAACGTACTTTGAATGTACTATATACAAAAATAGAGAAGGAAATATACGACCCTTTTGGGACTATGGACTGACGGACCCATCTTTGCCATCCTCGGCATTGGACAGAAAGAACTTAGCATCGTATTCTTCCACCTTGTCTTGATTGATCTCTTTCGAAAGCTCAAAGCCCCTGGCATGAATTTCCTCGAGGGTCTCCTTTTGAGATTTGCACTTTACTTACTCTTTACTACTGCTCACACGATCAAGAGTTTTCCTCAGCTCAACTCTAGCATCGGCAACGCCCTTCAAGTAGGCCGCCACTTTCTGGTCAGCCCTAGTATGACTCATTACAGCCTCATCCCAGGCATTCACCACCTCAGCCGTTGCCTTCAAAACCTCGGACTCGAGCCTTGTGATCATATTCGCTCGGATAAAATTATTCGTACGAGCGGTTCGGACTTGCACCTCGAGGGAAGAAGCCCTAGCCAAAGCACTCTCCTTGGTCGCAACTTGGGCATCTACCTGAGCCTTCAACTCATCAGACTCACGTTTGGCCAGGCCAACTTCGCCCCAAAGTCATTCCAGCTCCTCCGTTTTACTCTCCCACTGAAATATCGAATCATTAATCTCCGAAAATGAAAGGAGGAGCATACATCAACACGAAATACATGCTACATGTCTTTCAAGACGGCTTTCGCAGTTCCAACTTTGATCCGCCTCACACCACAGGTATACCGTCTCACTTTCCTTTCTCGCACAAAGGAGCCTAAGGGATGCTTTCTGCAGACTGGTCTCATGGCGAAACATCACATACTTAAGCTTGTGAAAAGCCTGCAAAAGGAAAATTCAATAAGAAGGAAGATCCCGAAACCAAGATAAGCCTATACCGTCTACCAAAGCTTACCATAAAGCCAAGCCGATAAGCCTCACCAAAGGCCGAGACAATGTCCGATGGCCTAGTATCCCTCAAAACACCTTTGGTAGGAAAAGAAGAAGGTGTTACATGCCCCTCGTTATTTGAAGTACCCTCAGCGGGAACGAGAAATGTTCTTTCAAAATAGAGGCCTCCGTAGTCGGAAGATCGGCCGACTCGCCTCTTTTGGACCTCAGAAAAGGACTCGCCCCGCTGCAAGCCTCCTCACACCTCAGAGACTCTTTCCATTTATTCTCAACCCTCGACCCCGAGGTGGGCAGTCTTTTCTCCCCCTAGAGGGCATGACCTCCTCTCAGGAAAATCTCCAACACCTGCGACAAAAGAGTTAGTGCGCTAAAAAGAAAAGTACCATTCTAAGGAAATAAACAACTAAATGCCTACCGTGATGCTTTGCCTCCCATATCCCCTTGGACATGTCTTGCTACCTGCGCTTATCATAGGTCGAACAAGATGCCAACTTGTGGGACCATCCGGCCAGATCAGGGACCTCGTTCGACAACCAAGGAATTGCTACAAAGAATGAAACAAAAAGATGTCATTATGGAGTCTACCTCCGCTATGGACAAAGCGATAAAAATACAGGTATGCCACTTACATGTGAAATTCCATTTCTCAGGAAAGGGAAAAAACTTTCCAGGGATAATATCGATTCTCTGTGCTCGAACGAACCAGCTCATCCACCCCCGGTCCTCGTCCTCTTCATCGTTAATGGCAAGGGACTGAGTGGATCGATATTGTAGAGTAATCAAGCCCTGATAATGCAGCAGACGATATAACCTCACGAGATGGCTGAGGGTGAATTCGATCCCGACCTTATCCTCAAAGTACCTTATCGCCTACACTATCTTCCAAATGGATGGGTGAGCCTACACTAGGGTAACCTAATATCTCCTACAGAATTCAAGCACGACCCTGTCGGGGGGATTCGACATAAAAGGATGCATATACACACTTAAAAAACCCTCGACGTGGGTCATGATGCTCTCCTCCGAGGAAGGTACCTACAGTATCACTCCTTCTCCCCATCCACATTCTTTTCTAATCATTTCGAGGTGTTCCTCCCTTATTGAGGAGATGAACCTCGATGTGTGCTCCCGATGTCCTTAAACGTTGGGAGATCTCTCCAACGTAAAGTCTCTCCTCGAGACAAAGCACCTCGAGGCCCACTCACCTAGCACCGGAAGTGTACTACCGACCGGACATGGAACAAAGGCAAAACTCCCTTCTCCTTGACGGGCGGATGTCAAGTAGCAATCATGGCTACGACAAAATAGGAAGAGGGGGATGAAGATTTGGGCAAAGTCTTTAAGTTGAAACAACGGGAAAACTACACAAAGAACAAAGTTCTATGGAAGAAATAGTTACTCAGAGTAGTAGAATCTCCATTTGAGAAGTAAGCAAGTGAATATATAGGGACAAGCAGCAACTGCTCGCCTGCCCAGAAGGCGAATTAATTTTGGCCATGACAGCATCATCTCTTTTGGGAAATGTACTGGCAGGACAACCCTGGGGGTCCCATTATCAGGTCGCAAGAATGCTGCTATCACGCAAAATTCAGGAGGTATTATGACCTTGAGGTTTTCCTACTATCGTAAGCATCGGCCCCAAAGGATCTATCGACCTAATTTTGAGATAGAACCCAATTTCGGGGGCCCCGTTTACTCCAAGTATGGGCTCCAAAGAGCCACATTAAAATTCGAAGACTAACTTCGCAAGAACGATGTGGTATAAATAATGGAAAGACTTGAAGCAGAAATATTCTCTTGCATTGCCAAAAAATATATTTACAAGGGGCGTCTTTACAAGACTTGTTTCTCCGGGAGCACATACACTTAAAGAAAGAAGAAACGTAAAGGTGACATAGGCCTACTCTTCATCTCCACTACCCTCAGAACCATCTCCGGGACCTTTATCTAAAGCGACTAAGAGCGCCATTTTTCCTTCTAACTCTCGAGCCTCCTCGATATCAGCTGAGAGATCGACAACTTTAGCTTTGACTCCCTCTAAGGCTTGCCTCTTTGCCTTTGCACTAGCGTGAGCAGCAGTGCAAACCAATTTTATCTTGGCCTCCACCGATATATTTTGATATATTTGATTCATAGTGGCTGCATCCTTCAGATAAGTAGCGACTTTTTCTTCGACATAGGACTTGGCCGCAGATAGCAAAACAATCTCTTTTCGAGCATTTTGGAGAAGACCCTGGGTCGTTGCCAATTTTGAGGTACTTACCTCGTTTTGCTCCCTCAGCTTGAGGATGTCCATATTCTTCTACCCGATTTGCGAAGGAAAAGATAAGCCAGTCTGTATCGAATTATAGGGACGAGGGATGGATTTATGAATGGAAAAAATACCTTCTCAGCGAGATCAGCCTTTTCTCGAAGAACTCCCTCCAAAGCCATCCGAAGCTCGCTTGACTCCTTCTTCTTTCGAGCAGAGGAAGCATCCAACTCTTGCAATCCCGAGTGATCTCCTTTTCATGGCATAAAAGATACTCTCGGAGCCTAAAGAGGGCGTGATCATACATCTCTTTAGACTACGGAAAAATAGAAGAGTTAGAAAAACGAGGAATAATGCTTGAGACTAAATAAGTATCCATAAATAGCTATCACCTGTCGTTGGAACCTCTTCACTGCCTTGATGGTGCTGGGAGCGTCGAGATCAATGCCTTCGCTGACATCGTCAATATCATCAAGGAAGTTTCTAAATGCACCTCCCTCCTTGAGAGGACCCCCTGTGTTGGTGGCGTTCGGGTCCTGAGCATCCCTTAACTCCCCTAATGAGAACTGCGGGCCCAAACTAAGGTCATCCAGGGCATCTATATCACAAGGGGCAACTCCTGCCCCAGAAAAGTTTTGGGCCCAGACCCTTTGGGACCAACAACAACGGTCTCCCCAGCAGGAACAACACCATATCTGGTCCCGGGATCCGAGACCACCTTGATACCCTCCTTGAGGGTCTCTATTACACGGGACCAATCTGAATCGATCGTTCCTAATTCAACAGCCTCCAATCAGGGCACCTGCATGACCCCCACACTCGACCTCATTCTCTGTGCCAAACAGTGCTTGCCCTCATCATTTTCTTCATCCCGAGTGTCGGGGCTTGCTCTGGGAGCTGAAGCCGAGGTCCTGGTAGAAGCTCAAGACCTACACAGTTTGGGTTTCTTTGCCGCAGGAGAATCAACAGCCGCTTTATGCTTCCTTTTCGTGCCCTTAGCGGGCTCCAAAGTCTCCGTCTCGCTATCAGGAGGCGATCTCATCTGCACACCATCGCTAAGGCCTGCACAAACACAGTGGCCAAAATTTATCTGCACAAATGATGGGGGGAATCATAAGATTAAGATAAAGGTGGCAAGAAGAACTTTACCATTATTCTTGGCCACCCACCGCATTTTACCCAGGTCGGGCCAAGACCAGGCGAGATACGAGAACAAGGTATCCAACCGCCTGATCCATCTCGGCAGATCCCGAACCGCTTCGGGATACCAAGCGGTAGCTGCAAAAACCAAGGGGATATCATTTTTCAAAGGGAGGTAAGAAGGTCATATAGCATATCCGAGGAAAAAATACTTACACTTTGTATTCCACTTCTCATGGAATTCCATCCTCTCGGTCGGGACGATGTCCGAGGTCCTCACTCGGACGAACCTACTAATCTACCCTCGATCTTTGTCCTTATCGGTGCTCAAGAAAAATGATTTTTTTGGACCGGTGGTGAAGTTTAATCAAACCTCGATAAAATCACGGGTTGTACAATCTAACCAAATGGTCCTATTGGAGAAGTGGCGGATCATATAGACTATCCTCCAGAAAAATGGATAGCTTTGATCAAGCGTCACTCGGTACTTGTCGTAGAAATCGAGAATAACCAGATCTATCTCCAGGGAAGAAGGATTAGAAGAATCGACCAGACCCAAAGTGAACGGGTAAGTATATACATAAAGGAAACCAACTTTATGATCCGTTATACTCTCGTTAGTGCGGGGGATCTCAACCAGCGTTGCATCCTTCCATCGGTAGTCTTCCTTCACCTTTTTTATGTCAGCCACGACGCTAATGTATCGGGACATGTGTTCACATCGGCTAGGTGTGATGAAGGTTTGTCGACGGTGAAATCCTTCGTCATGTCGAACGCGGTAGGAATACATTATTCCATGGTGGGTATCACTTTGGGCTTTCCCTTGGATGTTCGGGATGAAGAGGCAGCCTCGTCTTTCCAAGGAACTGTCTTGGAAGTTCTAGCCATGATAGTGGTGAAAGTTTTCTGAGAAAGTAAGCAAAGGATCAAGAACGGAAGAAGAAAGGATGCGAAAGGGGATGGATCTGGCCTTGAAAATTTGAAGATGTTGAGAAAGTATGAATTATCAAATGGTTGATGCATTTATAGTAGCCTTGTGGGAAGCATAAAGAACGAACCAATATTGGTTCGTGGGCTTCTCGATAGTCGTGTTTGACGATGACTCTTGCGCGGTTTTTTAGCATGGCATTTAATGCTCTAATGGGCTAACATCACGACGATGATTCCCTCAGAATAGGAGTTCAAAATCATTTCCTATCGCTTTTTTCTAGGAAACACAGGGACTATCTGTATACGGTAGAATTCAACGGCTCGATTTCACGAGCATCACAGCACCTCGAGGGCTTCTGGTGATCGATTTCGAGAATTCTCGACAGTTCAACTTTGAGACAGTATAAGTAATGACAGGACCTAAGGCAATGTGAATTACCGATCTCGGCGGATCAAGGTGGAGTTCCCAAGGCACGTGCGTATGGCTGGTCAAGTCTAGTGGACTAGCCCAAAAGGAGAATCAAGGCATTAAATGGTTGTACCAGTCCCGTATCTTTGTAATTAATGTGCTTGTACTATGTTGGGATTCTTCCTCATGTATAAAGGGGATCCTTGTTATTTTGTAAACATTTGTTGCTCCACACTAAATATACAAGAATATTCCTCTCTGTTCTCTAACACATTCTCTTGATATTGTTACTTCCATTTATTGACTTCATTTATTGTTCTTCATTTATTGCTTATTACTGGCCATAAAGAGCCATCATTGATTTTATCATAACTGTCAGTCGTTCATCAATTGCCTTTGATAGCTCCCAGCCGAGCATCAGAATCGACCCCAAGGCCCCCAAATCGACAAGCTCGAGGCCTCGATTGATAACCTTTCAGTTTGGTTATCACCTTGTTCTCAAACTCTTATCTCATTTCTACGTTTTCCGCATAGCATCATCTGCCTAAAAATTATTATAAAAATATATCGCATATTTTTAGAATCCCATAAATTAAAAAAATTATCTCTCTTATCCGTTATATGTTGTTATTTTTCTTTCTTTCTTCTTAATTTGATGATATTTCTTATAACCGCGCGAAGCGCAGAAAATTTTACTAGTTGTACAATAACCATAGGACAAAAATAGGGCATGGGGGATAAGAGGGTTTAATCTATTATTCAATGGGTAAAACGAGGGAACCTATTTATCATTTTTAAGATTGGGGGGAAGAAAACCACCAAGGAAGATATCAATTTTTTAAAAGGCAAAAAAAAAACTAATTCATTTTATACTCCTCATTCTTCTCAACTCTGCCACCCCATCCCCTTATATCATTTATCTCCCATCTACCATCTCCCATTTCTCTTTCTCTCTTGTTATAGCCACCTTCGACAGACTTGCCAGCCACCGTTCAACCTCCTCCCCTTTCTTCTCTTTTATCTTCTTATTTTCCCTTCTCTCATTGTCATATTCCTTTCCCCTCCCTTCTCTACTAACCGGCAACGACAAAATCTCAACCAACAGAGAATCCCATCGGTCAATTGTCCTTCAATTCAGTAGCGACCCCACTGCCTCCTCATCTCCCCATCTACGTTCCAACACCAGTGGGCTAGAGTCTCGACAGATTTGGAAGATCTAACCGGTGAAGACTCAAATTCGGTGAACCACCACCATGTAGCTAGATCTGGAAATTAGTCGTTTGGTTGGTATTTGTCTGATGTTTTCATTGGATTGTGGTTAAAATCTGCACAGAAAAAGAAAGTCCGGTGAACCATGGTTTGGTTATTACTTTTTATCGTATTTTTTGTGATTTCATGTAGGGCCCCGTAAAATTTCTCCAAGAAATTTAAAGTTTTGTGGTGCCGAGGTAGGGTAATGTGTATAGAGGTAGTAGTTATGGACTTTTCGGGTTGAAGAAAGCACAGAGAAGTTGATGGAAAATTGTTGACAGAAGAAGTCTGTTCTGCGATCAAGTTCGCGACCTTAGAACAACTCCGCAGGCCGCATACCTATCGCAAAGTTGAGCAGAAAAATTTATTTAATTTTGAAGGTTATTTTGCGTCCAGTATGCAATTGCATAGTTGTTTTGCAGTCTGTACATCCCTTGCAGATTTTCCATGTAGATTTTCAAAGGGTGATTCTGTAGTCCCTTTCACGCCCGTAGAATTGGTCTGCGGACCGCAGACCGATCTATCCAGCCTAGTTTTTGAAATTAATTTTGTTGTTCCTTATGCAGACTGTATATCTAGTCTACGGTCCATTATGCGATCGCAGAATTGAGTTCGGAGGGTTCATTTTCCTATTTTTATAACCCGACCCCATTTTGATACATAGCTTTTGGGGCTCATTTTGAAGCAAATGTCTGATGATTTTAGATAGAGGTAAGAGTATCGTGGAGAGATAAGGAGAAGACCTAGTAGTCTAATCATCCATTCTTTCCCCAATCTTCAAAAATCGTGGAATCCACTCACTGGACCGTCATCTATCCGGTAAGTTCTTGTCCTATATCATCCATGCAAGTTATTTTAGGGTTTAATTAGATTATGAAGTTAGAGATCAGACATGCATGTGCCAATAGGTGGTAGAATGTGAGTTTTTTATACTATTATGCGTAGTATCTTGTTGAAATTGGTTGAGGGAAGAAGGGATTACCATTGTAGAGTCTTGCATTCGATTTTTCACAATAGGTGTTTGACAAAATTCTAAGAGAGCTATATCATGGGAATCCGTCCAATTATAATTCGATTTTTCCTATCTTCCTATAGATTGAATTTGATAAGAGTACTGGGATGTTGTAGTAACTTAAGGAAAGAAAGCAAGGTATTTTGGCTAAACTTCTCTTTTAGAATCAAATTCCATAATGTTCCCACAAGTTTCAAGTGTGGTTGGTCCAAGTTCCTAGTTCCCATGTTCCGGGTTATCCCTTACAAATTTTACTATTCTGAATAAGCTTGTGCTGAAAGATATGTGATAGAAATGTGTACCGAATGCTCCTATCGTATTGTGTTCTCCTTCGGAAATGTATTCAAACATGACCAATGTGTCGGAATATTATGATTTCAATCATGCTTTTATTGCAAGTTATGGAAAAAAACTCAATGGTCTAAGATTCTTATTGTTCATATACATATCAAACCTTAATTTTCAATTGACCTTATCATCGATAAACTATGACTATGTTTGGAAGCGAAAGAAGTAAGAGTGAGATATAAATGTGGCCATGGTTGTTGTAACCAGTGCACATGATTTGAATTCGTGTTTCAATCGTAAATCACCATGCTCTCCTTCATAAATATTTCCATGGTGATTTGATTTCTTGCATACTCATGTACTGAAATTGTGTACTGCCCTTTTAGGGAAAAGTAATTCAAGAACAAGTGGTGTAACACTTCCTTTCTCATAAGGACCCTTAATAGTCTCTCTGTTAAGACCTAATGCGCCTTTGGGGTTATCATAGCATCATGTCTGCTTATCATGTTTTCCCATCTTTCATTAGCATCTGGGTACTTTTCAAGTCACAAGACCCGTGGAGAACTCATTATGAACATTCACAAACCTTCCAAGGTGATTTTATAGTGTCTCCCTAGGTTCCGTTATCTTTAAACACTCGGCTTCTAGAATTATTGACTATGTTATTTCCTGTGGGAAGAGTTTTACTATCCTTGGCATTCCACATCCCTAGGTGGGTAAGAGTTCTATTTGTCTTTCTCCCCGGAGCATCATATTAACCATTAGAACCTCTCTAACCAATGCATGATTCCATCCCAATAATAGGATGTCCTGGCTACATAGTTTCACTCGTGTATGATTGAAGTTAAGTAGCCTTACCACAACCTTTCCCTCCCCACTTCAGGTAGATGTTTCAAATTTTTTCACATATTATGATGTCACGACCCAATTCCAGTCGTGATGGCGCCCGACCGCAAGGCTAGACAAGCCTAACCAACACCTTCTCAATACAACGATTCATCCCAAACATGAAGCAATAAGGGGAACATGGCAACTTTA
>MU786315.1:0-59905 GCA_026770625.1 Nicotiana glauca
TCTTTTTACGCTTATATACATATATTCCCTTTCGTCGGAGTATGTAAGCACCGCCGTAAAAAAGAGGTGTGACAGGGGGCATCGACAGGCAGTCATGAACTTATGAAAGCTCTCCTTACACTCGTCAGACCATTTGAATGAGGCACTCTTCTAAGTCAATCCAGTCAAAGGAGTTACGATGGATGAAAACCCTTCCACAAAATGGCAATAATAGCTAGCCAAGCCTAGAAAACTCTGTATCTTAGTAGCAGAAGACGGTCTGGGCCAACTTTGAATTGCCTCCACTTTCTTCAGATCCACCTTAATCCTCTCAATGGACACCACGTGGCCCAAGAATGCCACTGAATGAAGCCAAAACTCGCACTTGGAGAATCTAGCATATAATTTCTTCTCCCTCATAGTCTGGAGCATGATCCTTAAGTACTGCTTATGATCCTCCTGGCTGCAATAATACACCAATAGATCATTAATGAGCACGATGACAAATGAATCAAGATATGGCTGGAACACGTTGTTCATCAAGTTCATAAAGGTTGTTGGGGCATAGGTCAACCCAAAAGACATCACCAAAAACTTATAGTGACCATAGCAGATCCTAAAAGTCGTCTTCGGAACATTTGGAGCCCGAATCTTCAACTGATAATACCTCGATCTCAAATAAAACTTCTATAATACCCTAGCACCCTAAAGGTGATCAAACAAGTCATCAATATGCAATAGTGGGTGCATGTTCTTGACGGTAAACTTATTCAACTGTCTGTAGTCAATACACATCCTCATAGAGCTGTCTTTATTCTTCACAAAAAGAACTGGAGCACCCCAAGGTGATACGCTCGATATTATGAAACCCTTAACAAGCAACTCCTGAAGTTGTTCCTTTAATTCCTTCAAATCTACTTGTGATTGCGATATAGTGGAATAGAGATGGGCTGAGTGTCCGTCTCTAATTCAATACCTAAATCGATATTCCTATGGGGCGGCATGCCAGATAGGTCTGCTAGAAACACATATGAAAGATCTCTCACTATAGGAACTGACTTAACGGTATGAGTATCAGCACTGACATCCCTCACAAAGGCTAAATATGCCAAGCACCCATTCTCGACCATCCATCGTGCTTTTAGAAAGGACACCACCCTACTAGGAACATGACCCAATATACCTCTCCACTCTAGCCTCGACAACCCTAGCATAACCAATGTCACTGTCTTAGCATGATAATTCAGAATAGTGTGATATGGTTACAACCAATCTATGTCTAATATTACGTCAAAGTCTACCATATTAAGTAACGGAAGGTCAACCATGGTCTCATAACCCCTGATAGTGACTAAACATGACCGATATATCATAGTAGAATCCCCAACATACGTAGACACATAAACATGGGTACTCAAAGAATTATGAGACATATTCAAATATGAAGCAAAATATGATGACACATACGAACACGTGGAACCCGGATAAAATAAAACTAATGCATATTTATGACAGACCGAAATAATACATGTGATGATAACATTTGATGCAACGGCCTTAGTCCTACCCGGAAAAGCATAGCAATATTTTTGGTATCCCATTCTAGGAAGGCCTCTACCCATGGCTGGATGTGCAGGTGGATTAGCAACTGGAGCAGCATCCATAGCATGTAAACCCTGCGGAGGTGCACCCATGCTAAGTCTAGGGCAGTCCCTCACCATATGCAATCATCACCATACTCACAACAACCTCTCTGCGGGCATGGTTGCTGGAACTATATTTAACCCGATCGGCTAGAATGACCGTTATAGGCACCCTGTGCAAGAGGTACACTGGAAAGTGGTTGTGCAAAATGGGTGCCCGAGGGTCCCTATATAGCTGGTGCACTGTGAGTAGCCTAAAGTGTAGACTAAATTGGTCGACTAATAAAACCTCTTCCATAACGAGCTGATACAGCAGAGCGGGTATCACTAAACCCCTCAAAATCTCGAGGCTTATTGGCCTCCCTATCTTCCCCATCGTGGCCACGCATATGCTCTAACTTCCGAGCGATCTCCATAACATGCTAAAATGGAGTACCAGTCTCCAACCCTCTTTCCATACTGAACCTAAGACCATAACTAAGCCCCTCAATAAATTTGCAAACTCACTCTCTGACTGTAGAAACCAAAGAGTGTGCATGACGAGATAACTTACTAAACCTCATGGCATATTTGGACATGGTCATAGTCCCCTGATGCAACTGCTCGAACTCTATACACAACGTATCACTGAGGGTCTGTAGAACAAATTCCCTCAAATAGATAAAAAAACTGAGCCCAAGTGAGTGGTGCTTCATCAATTGGTCTACTCTCCTCATAATCCTGCCACCATCTATACACCGACCTCGTCAGCTGGAAGGTAGTAAATTCGATCCTGCTCACCTCCACAATGCCCGTGGTGTGGAGAACATGGTGGCACTAGTCTAGAAAATCTCGTGCATCCTCAGAAACCGCGCCACTAAAAGTAGGAGAAAAATACCTCTTGAACCTCTCAAGCCTCTTATGCTCCCCATCTGATGCCACTGGCCTAACCTTAGCCTGAACCGTGATAATGGGTTATACTGGCATAACACCTGGAACCTGATCAACATGGGCCCGCTACTCTAGAGTGTGGGTAACAGGAGTTTGAGCACCTCCCCCAACCTGAGAAATAGCAGGTGCAACTGTGATCAATCGTGCCTGAGCTAAAGTATCGAACATGCTCGGAAAGCGTGTTAGAGTCTCCTAAAGTCTTGTGGTAGCAACAGGCGTCTCAGGTGTATGCTCCTCAATCAGGACTACTGGTGTCTCCTCCGCTACTGCTCTGGTAGGTACTCTAGATGTAGAAATTTCCCCTCCTCGGCCCCAGCCTCTCACAACTCTAGCAGTGCGGGTGTCTGCTCAGCTGATCCTATAGTGCGTGTCCTCATCATCTATGAGAGAATAGAAAGACAAAGGCTCATATTCCAACATCAACATATCTGCATGATAGGAAATGAAAGAAGTGGAATTTCATAATAGTTTCGTAGCCTCTCGAAGATAAGAACAGACGTCTCTATATTGATGCGCAAGACTCTACTAAACTTTCTTATGACTCGTAGAACCTATAAAACCTAAAGCTATGATACCAACTTATCACGACCTCAAAATCTCACATTTAGGATCGTGATGGCACCAAGTCTCTAAGACTAGGTAAACCTAACACATGCTGAGACTTAACAGAAATAAATAACGTAGCTATTAAATTAAACTAATAAATGACATAATAAAGTTGAAACTAATCAATAGTCATAAATTACCAAAAAGAACTGGAGGGCCCCAAGGTGAGACACTTGATTTGATAAAACCCTTATCAAGCAACTTTGAATGAGTAACTATTTAGGAGGTCGTGTATTTGTGAATAGGTAGTTATTCCTTCTCACATACACATCATCACCAGATTATAGTTCTTTTTAATTTTTCTTTATTGGCACCATTAATAGAATTTAAGCCAAAACAAAAAATAAGTTAAAAATGAGTAAAGCAGGTTGTCCGGCTCGAGAAAAAGGTAAAAAACTCATTAAAATTTTCAATTTTACTTTTATACATTCGTATACACTGGTATATGTACAATTATATAAAATTATACACATTTACACAATATATATTTATAATATTTAGATAATATTTACATTGTATAAGTGTGTATAAATAATGGTTATACGCGCTTACAAAGATAATACCTTTTAGCCACTACTATACCTTATTTTCAACACTAAAATTACAATAGAAGAAGAAGAAGAGGAGGAGGATGAGGAGGAGGAGGCAAAATCCACCAAATACATGTAATCAATGGAGCTTCACAATTTCTTCTTCGTCCTTAAGCCTCTTCTGAAATTTAACTCTAATCTAGCTCAAATCTGCTCCAAATCTTTTTAAATTTTGTTTTGAACTCCTTTTCATATTTAAAATCAATTAGAACATAACCCAATGATATTTCCAAGCAAACCCCGCAACCTGTATTTTGAAATTAATCTCAAATCCTATATATGAGATTGTCTTTCAAACTCAAAATCTCATGTATGGTTCAAACTTAAAGCTTTAGCTCTTCAATGGAGTTTTCTTAATCAGTCAAATTTCATATATGAGAAACTTGAGCTTCAAGAATAGAGGTTTTCTGATTATGTACACTGAAATGAAAGAGAATACCAAATGCAGTAGCAAGTTTGCGGCAAATTGCCGAATTCGTCACCCAAGACTTCAAATATTTATCAAAGATACAGCTTCGCACTTGGAGTTAAAGTAGACAGAAGCTTAGTGGGCTATGGATATGGAGGAATTTGATATTTAATATTGATAAATTATTTTACCTGATTTTAAATGTATAATTTTCTTCGTAAAAGCATAAATATTATCATGTTTCTTTCGTATTTTAACTTGATTGCACATGAAATGTTACAAGAAGAATTGGTGCAAAAGCAATAAGACTTCAAGAAAAGAAAGCACGTTACAAAAAAATAAATAAAATTGTATAAACTTCATTTGCCACAACAAAGTGGCCACAACTAGATCCAAGAATAAAAGAATCTTTAATAATCAAAACAAGCAACTATAACCCAGCCAACTTGTTATGGTATGGTTGTAAAAGCATACTTCAGCGAATGAAGAAAGCAGCCGGGGAAAGGAGAGCTCAGCAAACAATTGAATTCATTTCAGAGCTTTTCCTTTTAATTTCAGTGAGTTGTTTAGTTCTTTTTATTTTGGCCCAGTTATTACAATGGCTTTGTTTCTAGTTTCTAAAAAATTTTAGCTTTGAAAATTACTCTATATCCTACTTTTAATTAAATAGGGAGAATTATTCTTTCTGAATATTTCTTTTTATTTTCTTATCTAATAGACAAGAATATTTTTGTTAGCAGTACTAGCTTCATTATGGAGTAACTTACCATGTGTTGGGAGAATGACAGATCTTAATATTTTATATAATAGTAGATATTATTCCTTAATTTCACATGCTTGAGCTAAAGCTTTCTATTCAAATTTTATCAGATTTATAGTTAGATATTATTTGATTTGTTAACATCTATCTAATTCGTATTACTAATTATGTAATCGAAATAGGCAGAAGAAGTAATATAGTTAATTTTGGTATATGTAGATGTTAACTTTTATTTAGTGACATCTAGCTCTTATATGTTAAAATTGATTCTACACTTATGTGTAATCGAGAGAGACAGATAGTGTAGTAATCAGTTATAACAAGTAGGGTAACCGTAAGGGACTTACTTTAAAAGAGCATGTTTTTAGTTCAAATATATCACTACAAAAAAAATGGAGTTAGCTACGAACGTTATCGCTAAATCGCCTGTAGCTAGCAGAGTTTCTTGATAATTTATCGCTAATCCGTCGCTAAATGAGATTAAAGACGGATTTTTCTGTTTAGCTACAGAATTTGTTCGTCGCTAAAACCAGATTTTTAGTAGTGTATATTTTTGGTTCTTTTATGTTACTATTTTTACGATTAATTTGTATAACCGAGAGGAGTGCAATTAATTGTTCAACTATAGTGATAATATAAAAATGTAATCGTGAGACATATATACATTTGACGTGCCAAGAAATCGAAGAATAAATATATCTATTATATAATAAAAATATTAAGTGAAGTCAGGTTCCCAACACTTTTATATTATATTTGTAAAAAATAAAAATATTTTCTATTGCACTATTCATACAATGTTCATTAGTTAACTCACAACTCAACTCTTTCTGATTTTTCTCAAATAATAATTAAAGCAAGAAATATTCCTGGAATAGATAAACCAATCTTGTGGATTTGACATTTTTCTATACTATTATTTGATAAATACGAGTTAAATTTTACGTATGTCATACACTTATCAAATGTTGGGCCAACAAACGAAGAGATTCTTCCATATTATGTATAACCTAGACCAAACCGGGTTAGAAGCAAAAATACGAGCTAAATTTGGAATATTGGGCCAACAGATAAAGAGTGTAATTTTTTTGAGGATAATTTTAAACTATTTCCTATATGATGGATAGTCTAGCCCTTCTCCGTTTTTATAGAAAAATTAAAGAGCAAAAAACTCTTTTATGCTTATTTATTTAAAACTCTATTGTTTAACTACATCTGAAAAGTTGGCCAAGTATTGAACCGCTTTTTTGTGATTTATTAGGATACTAATCTCATCTTTGATTATTGATATAAAATTTATATTAAATCTTGCTATTAGTTACCGCCAACGGCCCCACATCAGATGTAGAATTATAATCTTGTCCAGAAGCAAACGGCCCCTAAATAACTGTTCAAAAACTGGCGTTTTTACCTATCTAGTCCCTAGTTAAGCCAAATTAAAGGGCCAAACTGTCATTTGACTCACTAATTCCAAATTACACCATTAATTACGTACTCGCGCAATATAAAACACAAAAAATCAGTGTACATTTTTGCTGACAAATACACCCCGAGAACTTATGCTCTAAATCTAAGCAATTCTCCTCTGTACTTTGGTCCTAAAGAGAGAAATTGACAGATAAAGTTTGAGTTTTTTTTGCTCCTTCTTTTACTATTAAGGTGTGTTTTTGCTGGCATTTAAGTTCATATAATTTTTTTTTTGGGATTTTCTGTTCTGGGTGTATGTGTTTAGATTCAAAGCCTGAACCTTTTTCTTTTCTGGATTCTTACTGATTGCTATACTTAGGGTTATGAAATGAATTTTTTTAGCACATTGTTTGAAATTTTTCCTCTGTGCGACGTTGTCTGAATCTTTTTTTTTTTTTTGATTTTCTTCTATTGAGATATAGAGAACCCCAAATTTGCTTGAAAAGACAAATTACTAAGTGTTAGAATGGATATATTAATTTAATCTTCTTTGCTTCTTTTTATTTTTAACCCTTTCTCTTTTGTTGATGGTGTGTTTATTGAGCTAAAGTTGATTTTTAGAGGAAATATAGGTATAATACTTGCTTGAATTGAGATGGCAATGCAGGTCTCCAATTATTTTCTCTCTATTTTATATCAGATTTTGAAGTTCTGTAAGCCTGCTGCTAACCAAAAGATGATATCTTACCTTTAATCGAATTCAAAAGATAAAAAAGAGATGTTAATGCCTGGCCCCCTAAATGATATCTCCCGTGTATGATAGATGGTTGTGTAGCTAGCAGGTCGTAGAATTATAATTAGGTATGCAGTCGGCTTTGAGAGTCTGCGGCATGCAGATCTTTCACTAGTTAGTGAATGTTATTAATAAAACGGCTTTGTGTTGTTAAGCTGTTCATGAATTTGGTGAAAAGTTTATTACTTTTGTTTCTTACAGGTGGTTTTCCTTGCTATTTTGCTCAGCACATCATCGATTTAGGTTGATGATATTTCTTGGGTTTAATATTTTGCAGGTTGTGGTTCTTGAGGTTCCTTAACTTATATGCTGGAATATGAGCACTACTCCGAATAAAAGACCACATGAGGATGGTGGAAATGTTAGTGGTAGTAACCGCAGTCACTCTTCTTCTCCGACGTACTACCAGGATGACTCTGGTAGAATGATCAAGCTGACGAGTGATGGAAAACTGGAATTTATTCGCTCCGTTGATGTAGGCCCAGATGGTCGAATGCCGAAGATTCGACGGTTCGTATCACGGGATTCGGATAGAAGATCTCCTGAGCTACCAATGTACCGTGTTTCATCATGTCCAAATGTTCCAAATGTTTCACATCCTGATCATTCTGTTGCTTTAGATAACAGATTGCAGCCCAAGGAAAATAACAAGGTTGAGAATTGTGATGCAAAAAGTGAATTAAGGGACAAGGACGATAGATTTGAGAAGAGAGCTGATGATGGTAAGGACATTAAACATGATAGGGATACTTTACCCGAATATAAGGGAGATGTGAAGGCTGATAAGGACAGGTTTAGTGGGGTGAGTTGGAAGGATTCCAAGGAAGAAAACACGGGCAAAAGATATCTTGATGTCCCTGCTGGGAACGTGGATCCATGGAATGCATCAAGAACCCATGGTGCTGCTGAGGTAGGAAAGGAATTCTCAAACGATAACAGGGATTTTACTCAAGTGCGTGAAGCTATTGGAGAAAACAAGATGGATTTTATAGACAAAGATAAAGATAGAAAAAGGAAAGAAGGGAAGCACCGGGAAGGGGGAGATAGGGATAAAGAAAGAAATGATCGTCGGAATAATTTACAACTAGGGAATAGCAGTTCTGATAACAAGGAGTTGCTTAAAGAGGAAAGGGAATCTGAGCGGCGGGAAAAGGAAAGAAGAGATATTTCAAAGGATAAGGACAAACCAAAGGACTGGGAAAAGGACAATGTGAACAGGGAAGTGTGGAATGGAGCGGAGAGAGAGGTTTCACAGAGTGAAAAAAAAGTGGTTGATGTTCCTGGAAAAACAAATGAGCTGGGAAATTCAACAGTGGAGCTGAAGAAACAGAAAGATCATGATATCTGGAAAAATACTGACAGAGATGGAAGTGAGAGGAGAAAGGAAAGAGATACTGATTTAGAAGGAGAGAAGCCTGAGAAACCTGGCACGCATCATGATAAAGAATCAGAGGGGGAAGCAATGGACACTGAAGGAGGTGGAGAAAGAGAAAGAGAAGCTCTTAATTGTGGAGTTCAGCAGCGCAAAAGGAGGCCAAGAGGGAGTCCTATGGCCAACCGTGATCCTCCTTTTAGGTCACACACTCATGAAAATGAAGGGTATGCCTTTTCCTTTACTGATTGACTTGACGTTTTCTGATTCTTTACCTATAAATGGTGAGCCATAGGAAATCTACAGTCGGCCGTCAGAGTAATGGGCCATTGCAACTATAGATAGATGTCATGGCCCCTGTTTGCTACAATCCTCGAGTTCGAGGTCTTTAGACGGTTGAATGTTAGAGAATGTATGTCTAGATTCATATAGGACTAGATTCAATCAAACAAGGAAAATATTATAGAACTTAATAAAGAAAAACTTAAGGAACTATTATAGAATATTTTGTAGGATACCTTGTGATATTTTGTACTTAATTATAAAATATTTACTTATCTTATTAGCGTAGAGCATGGTGACCTGCCATATCATGCGTAGCTTAAGCTTCTTAGAGGTTCTTGTACATTGTTGATCAACTAAGTCAGTAAAATGTTTTCTTTTCTTTCTTGGACTTTCATATAGTTCCACTTATTGGTGGGCGGTCTAATGCCACCTGCCGGTCTATGTCTTTCTTCTTTTCCTTTTGTTTTCGAGTGACCCATACCCGCTTCTCATCCACAGTCAACGTCGACTCCTCTAACCTCTTTTCTCGGCTACCAACAATTTTCCTCTTCTTTTCTAGTGCGCCACTCCTCTTGCGCCAATGGTCCCTGGACCACTGTGACTTTGATCTATTGCTACTCATTTCTCCACCACTCCTCTCTTCCGCGACCGGCATCATATCACTATGGAGACTGGCGCCTGATACCCTCCTCTAGACTTGGCATTTTTGGTCATTGGTTTTGCTAATTGAAGTTGGTGAGGATGCCTTAGAGATTTGCAATAGTATACCTTTTTCGCAATTATAGAGAATAGATTCTTTTTTGGCCCTTGGGCTTTGGTTCAACAACAGAGGTTGTTTAACACTAGATGTATGGCGGCGCACGTCACGTGTTCAAATCCTGTTGGGAGCTAGGCATGGATTTAAATGGAGAAGGATAAAGGGACATATTATCTACCGAGTTTTGAAACGTAGTCGGTGGATTTCTCGGTTATAAAAGAAAAGATAGGTTTTTTTTGTATTTAGTACAAGAAGCACATTTTTACGTTGTGTAATCATCAGTGACTTTTTGGAGGAAAGAATTCCAACATTGCTTTTTCTTTTTTGAAGAGAAAAGCTATATAAACCGCTTTTCTTTCTCTTTTTTCTTTTGATAATGGTGGCGTCCGAGCCAGCTTGGCAATTCCAGTGGGTACCTACTACTTTCCACCAACACAAATACCGGGTATCTGCTACTTTCCAACACTACCTCTCTTTTTTTGTGATTCTACACTATTCCACTCACATTGAGTTTGGGGTGTGTGTTCAATGTTAAAAAAGTAAGCAGCGTTATACTTCTTCAGGAAAAAAGTAAGTAGTGTTATATGTATCTACATTTAGAAATGGCTGAATCCATTGAACTTGAATAAAATAGTATTATGTAGGATACATTAGGATATTATTATGTATTTAATTATAGAATATTTATTTACCTTTATTAGCATAGATAATGTTACCTACCATATCATCTGTAGCCTTAAACTTCTATATAAGGAGCTCCTCTTGTATATTGTTAATTGACTAAAGTCAATAAAAAGTTTCTTCTCTTTTTACAAGAACAAAAGGTGATGTCACATGTCATTTCCTGGAAATCTGAGATATTTATAGTCAAATAAGTGTGGTAATAATCCTGTCTGTCTTTTGAGTAATCTCAGTTGAGAAAAAAATTCCAGAATTGGCATGAATATGATTGCTGTATCTTTTTTCAATCTTTTCATTAAGAATTGTTGCCATATGTTAACTGTGTCTTTCCCTGTTAAGATAAGCTAAACCCTTTGATATCCAAGCTCTTCAAGTAATCCTGATTTTCACTTTTTTTTTGGTCATTTGATCATCTTTTTATAAAAAGCATGACTAGAAACATCAAGTTTCCAAGATCCCTAGAAACATCTATAAGGCCTAATTAAGAATTGTGAATTCAGAATTTTCAGATCCTTTATAATGTTCAGCTGTGCCATTTATTAATCGCAGAGAGGGGCAGCGATAAAATGCTGTTATAAGAGCAATGTTGTATTTAAGGGGAAAGCTTATCAATTTTCTACATTAATAAAGTTATTACTTTATCAACAAAATTACGTTGTTGTTGCTATTGTTTCTCTATTGCTCCATTTTTTTCGTCCTTGAGCCGAGGGTCTACCTTCATAGGTAGGGGAAAGGTCTGCGTATACACTACCCTCCGCAGACCTCACTTGTGGGATTCCACTGGGTTGTTGTTGTTGTTGTTGTTGTACTTTATCAACCAAAAAAAAAGTTTTTAAAACCACCTTTATGCAGCTTCATCTGTATTCTTCCATTTAATCCCGAAAAGCTTGATCAAAAAGTTTATTATGGCTTTAGTCAGACTTGCCAGTTTGGGTAATTGGGTGTTAATCACATCTATCATACTTCAAATTCAGTGACTTATCTGGTTTTCAGGACTCAATTTGGTTGACAATTATCTTTTTCTCAGGTCTTGTATGGTTATTTACTAAAAAATTAAATGTAAAGACTGAACTAGATTTGATAATTAAAGGGTGATATATCTGGTCTAAGTAATGTGTTTAATTCATTTTCTTGTCTAGCAACTAATAAATTCACTAATTTGAGTTTAAACTTCCTATAATTTATTTATCCTGATAAGTTTGATGATTTTTTCTCCACTTCGATGCACATAAATCTCTTTTTGTTGATGTGTAGTGTAACTCTTCTTCTGTTTTCTTTCTGTGCAGATCTCAAGGTAAGCTGTTAAAAATATTTGAAGTGGTCTCAAGTTTGTATGCAGAGGAGGGAGTTGTTCTTGGCATTCATATTTGCAGACTTATTTGACTCTGAAAGTTGCTAAGTTAACAAATAAATGACCTTGATCCCTTCTTTTATTGGTTGTGATAGTTTCCTTGTTAGAAATTGATGGTCTTTTGGCCGCCATTCTTCCAGATTTGCCAGCTGTTTCTGCCTTAGGTTGCTAGATATGCCTATATGCAAAATCATATGCTCACATGTTCCTGCTTCTTCATCCTCTTTAATATCGTAACTGCTTTCAGCGTCTGTCTGCATTACATGAATCTCCTTCGACAAATGTATTGTACTCAAACTGTCTTGAATGACTTGTTGGTCATCACTTTTCCAGTATGCAGAGAAAGGAACTCTATAGATGTCATTCTTTTGTTTCTGCATCTCAGTTCTCATGTGGGCATGTAGTTTTCTTCTTTTTGGCTTTGTACTATTGATTGCTGGTGTATACTTTGGATTGTGAACTGCAAACTTCTTGCCATTTGCCTTTGTCACTGCTGATGGACCAATCTCTCTTTTTAAGTGATGCACTGGACCAATCTCTCTTTTTAATGGACAAAACAATCAGTAGTTTGTGACCAAATTAGCACAATTATACAACTGGAAACCAGGGCCCCTCCAGGATTAGAAGACAATCTTGCTTGAAATGCTTTGAGTCATTTAAGATTAAATAAATTTCTCTCCTTGAATTGAAGTCTTTCTTATACAAAAAATTCCGTGCCACATGTTACATATTAAGTTCTCTTTTAATAACCATCTAAAAGGTCGTTCATTTTATGCGCTTTAAATCAAGGGACCACTAGCTGGATTGAATAAAGCCAATCAACATCGCCAAGCTTTTGCTCTTTCCTTTTTTAGATAACCCACTTTTTTTTTAAAAACTTGTCTCTTATATCCCTCTTCCATGTTCATCATATTGAGCTCTAGGTTAGAGAGGAAGAATTAGTTTGACACGAATATCATTCTGATGTAGTCGGTATTATATTAGTGCTTTTCCAATTATCCATATTGGCAATCTACAGTTAGTCCTGAAAGATTTATTAGAGAAAAACTAAAAAACAATTATACAAGAAATTTTGCCAAGTAGTTAGCTAAAGAATTCATCAAAACAATGATAAGGCAAAATTATTTTTGAGGCACTGAAAGCTGGGGGTGGGTACTAGGGGAAGCAGATAAGAGACAAAAGGATATAACTTTCCTTTAGAACCAAGTGAGCTTCTCTTCTATCCGTTCTTCTTTTACGTTAGGGTCTTTAGCTTCTCACTATCTTGCATACAAATTTTATCCTGACCACCTCACTCCCCTATTTTCAATTTGGTGTAGCTAATTATGTCACTGGAGTCTGAAAATCTTAAAAGTAATGCGAACAAGGACTTCTAGTAATTGATGATATGATTATCTATTTATGTGAGAATATGACTTCTTCTTGTGTTTTTTCCTTTTACATAAAAGGGTGAGTTGCATTGATCTTTTTTCTAGTTTGACGTAATTACAGAGTTCTATGGCTGTAGTCTTACTGCTATTTCATGATAACTTTCCTTCTGCTCAATCCCGTGGCCAAATGAATCTTAATTGAGGAATGAACGCTGGCCAAAACTACTCCAAAAAGGGTCCATGAAAATAAATAAAATTGAAAAGGTTAAATTAGCCAGAAAGAGTAGATAATCAAGAGAAAACATTCTAATTGATCTGTAATCAAGAGAAAAGTTTTGTGAGAAAAGTGAAAAGAGGTCTGAGTAGTTACTTAAGCTCAATTTGTAATCTAATGTTATGTACAATTTTTATAATGTCCCACATTGGTTGAGAGAATGTGTTGTTCTCCTTTGCATGAAAAAAGTGTTGTTCTCCTCATATAGCCTTGGGTCACCTCATGAGTTAGCTTTTGGAGTTGAGTTAGGCCCTAGGTCCATTTTCTTTACCTGCTATCAGAGCCAGCCCTATCCCTATCCTTTGTTTACCAAATTTTGGGCCCCATTTGTTGCTTTGTCCACGTTCCAGATGTTTAACCCTCGGCTTGCAGGAGGAGGGGAGTATTAGACAGTCCCACATTGGTTGAGGGAATGAAATGTTGTCTCCTTATATGATTTTGTACAATCCTCATCTCATTATTTAGCTTTTGCGGTTGAATTAGGCCCAAAGTCCATTCTAAAAAAATATGTCCCGAGTATTGAAAACATGAAAGATTTCTACTTTGAATTGGAAAAGAAACAGTCACGCATTACAGTGGCTTTTCTTTTGTATCATTCAAGATTATAATTATTCTTTAGTTTATCAAAAAAATATACTCCCTCCGTTTCAATTTATGTGAACCTGTTTGACTGGGCACGGAGTTTAAGAAAAAAATGAAGACTTTTGGAATTTGTGGTCCTAAACAAGTCCAAATGAGGCCCAGAGTATTTGTGTGGTTATAAAAGCCTCTCATTAAGGGTAGAGTTGTAAGTTTAAGCTAAATTGTTACCAAATTTAGAAAGGGTTCATTCTTTTTGGAATGAACCAAAAAGGAAATAGGTTCACATAAACTGGAACGGAGGGAGTAATAATCATTTCTTTACACATCAACATTTGGTAACTATATGGGTTAACCCAGGATTCTGATAATCTGCCACTTCGTGCAAAAGCCAACTTATTACTTACAGCTGTAACACATGGCGCATTTTGTGCATCTTCTAACGCATGGTATATTAGCTCTATAAAATATCACAGATTCACATGTAATCTGTTATTTGTGGATAATTGCTACGTGTAAATTCCCATTAATGCACTGACTGCGACGTTTTAACTCTAGTAATGTCTGCTACATGTTTGTTGTGACCTGTAGTACATTTGTAACATATGCAAATGATTCTCATCTATTAGGGTCATACTGGTATATCTGCAGATCATATTACTTGTTTTGTGGAATGGTCTATGAGTTCTATAAAACTCCTCTTTTTGAATAGTCAAGTAAAAATTCTGAGTGAATTGAACTGTTTTCTGCCCCTCCTTTGCTGCAGAGCTGATATGTCTGACGCGTTCTATGATGATAATTTCTGTATTCTCTTTTTTCTTTATGAAAATCTTTTTTGCATTTCACCTGCCATTAAAATGTTAGTCATTGTTAGGTTAGGATGCTTTTCTATTGTTTTTCATGCCTACTTGCTTGTTACTGCTTCTGTACAAGAAATCAACTGATGATGGTACAAAGCAGAAGTTGCTCATAGATTAGCCGACTAAATGGGCCCATTATCCACCGAGTTTTGAACTATGCACCACTAGCCCTTGGGGATTTCTCGGTTATAAAAAAAATGTTGTGACTTAGTATTCCTGCTCCATATCTGAAAAATTGGTTTCCTTTGTCTTTCCAGGTAAGCATGATGTATCCACCGTCAATTATAGAGTTGGTGAGTGCATGCAAGAACTGATTAAATTGTGGAAGGAATATCAATCATCTCAAGCTGATAGAGCATCTGAGAGCTCTCCAAGTGGTCCTACTTTAGAAATTAGGATTCCAGCTGAACACGTATCAGCTACAAATCGCCAGGTAAGATTGGAATAGCAGCTGATGATTCATATACACCCTTTTTAATTTTATTCCTCATCTTCTGTTTGTGTCCTTTTGAAGATAACTACTCTAATTAATTTTAAATAATAGCTCTTTCAATACTCTGGTTTAAGGGTTTTCCTTTCTAATCATTGAACAAGAAAGAGGTTGGATGATTATGCGGGTGTCTCTAAATACTTTTACTCTTAACCAACTTTGAAACATTTGAACATCACTGTGCTAGCTCCCAATTACTTAGCTTCTTACATGCTAGCCATCAATCAGTGCGATGACTTCATGCTTCAGAAGTTCGCAAAGCAGGACGTCATCAGGATTGATACTGAATCTATAATAGTTATTGGAGTACTCTTGGTTGTTATTATGAAGTCTGAGTCCAGTTTCTTTTAAGTAGCCTTTGGTGGATTGATAGGTGTATCTTTATGTCGTGCTATGATGTTGTATATCTTAGATGTACTTGCCGTGCTTAGCATTGGACCAAGACATTTTAATACTTAAATGACTGTTGTTAACGAAGACTTATTTTCTGGACCATTGGCTTGCAGCCTTGCATTGTAAATGACGATCAAACTTGGACATAAGTGGGAGTTGCAATGTACAAGAGGTGTTAGTAGCCCCACGTCGTTTGTGGACTCCTCACTTCATGAGCTAACTTTTGGGGTTAAGTTAGGCATAAGTTCCATTTCTTCTCATGGTATCAGAGCCAAGGTCCATCCCAATTCGTGGTTTATCTGATGTTGGGCCCCATATGTGTTATCCACAATACAGTTTGGGCATGCGGAGTGCGTTAATAATCCTACATCATTTGTGGGGTCGGGAATTGGACTCTTTATGTGGTCTTGGAAAAATCCTCATCTATGAGCTAGCTTTTAGGGTTGAGTTAGGCTCAAGGTTCATTACTTTCTCAAGAGGGATTCCTTATATATGAGTCTCAGACTACGTACAATGTGGTAGTAATCATTTTCTGTTTCTAGTAAAGTAAGTATTCGTCTATCATTATACACCTAATATGCTAAGGTTTCCTATAGAGTAATCTATAATAGTATTTTTAGTTAATTCAATGAATCTAGACGTGTGTGAATTTAGAAACATATAACTTTACTTATTCTTTCTCATCAAATTCAACATGCCTTCTCAAACTCTAAGCGGGGAAAAGCAATACGTGTTTGCTTATTCTGAAAACATGGAAAGAAGTTGTCAAAATCTTGCCGAGATAGTGCAAGATCACCGAAAAGAAAACAGTGTTGGAATTCTTTCTTTCAGAAAGTTGCAGTTGCTGGTAACTGCACAAGAAAGAAAGTGCTACTTGCACTAAACGTTGGAAGGAATCTATTCTCTGTCTCTGGAAAAAGGTATGGTGTTGCGAACTTCCCGGACATCATCGTTGTAACTTAAATTCGAAAAACAATGACAAGAAGTATAATATTTTAGAGGATGTGTGGGTTTTTTTTAGAGAGGAGTTGCACGAGTCATCACAGAGTGGACGGTGCCGGTCGCTAGAGAGAGGACAATGTATCGTCATAGAGGTCGATGGAAAGGGGAGGGGGCCAGGAAGAGGAAAAGAATGAAGGAAAAACATTGGCGAGGAAGGAGGTGTAAAGCCTCTCACCGGTAGGTGAAAGCTACTCAAGTCCCGACCAAGATTTAGAGGCTCTGTTACCATTGACAAAAATGAAGATTACTTGCTGAATTTGATTGATTAACAAAGTACTAGAGGGGCTTCTTATATATGAGTTTCCAACTATCTACATTATAGTAGGTAATCTTCTCTGTACCTTATAAGGTACGTAATTAGTCTATAATTACATATAGATATCCCAAGGTATCCTACATGGTATTATATAATAATGTTTATTATTAGGTTTAATAGATCTAGACATGTGTGAAGGTAGTCACGTATAGTTTAATTTATCCTCTTAACATTCAAAAAATCTGAGTGCAGCATTATACTGTTGAATTGATGGACTAACTTTAACTCAAATTGCAAAACAAAAGCTTTTGAATTCTAATGTAAGTGCACCTAGTGGCATCTTTCTCTCTCTGTCCCTCTCTCACACACGCATTTATGCTGGGGGCATAGAACCTGATCAAGATGCACCTTTCATCCTTTGTATGCATATTCCTGCCACTAATTCTAATATGCATCTCATCCCCACACCTACAATTCTGGCTAAGGTTACATCTGACTCCCAGTCTTATCTCTTGTGGTTGTTGTTTGGTTCTGTCTTATCATGTTATCGTAGTCATTTGAGTTCGCTGTGTCATTTGCAGGTGAGAGGTGGCCAGCTATGGGGAACGGATATATACACCAATGACTCAGATCTTGTTGCAGGTTTGTTACTTATGTTCAATATTTTTGTATCACTATTAAGGCATCATGTTACAGTCCCCTGTTATGGATCTAGTTATGGGACGCTGCAAGACAAAATCAGAGTTAATATGGAGAATATTAGGAGTTTGGAAAGATCGTTTCTTTTTGCAACCTACGGTGCTGGTTCGCTAAGAGAAAACCTGCAATCTCTAGAGTTAAACTACTCAAAGACTGGACTAATTTTCTGCATACCTTTCACTGAATTCAAATAACTTTAATTCAAACACTGGTTGATTTACCTCCCACCTAAAACTAGGAAATAACTTGCTAACACTACTGGAATGAGAAAGTGGCCTACTACTAATAACTGCTACTGGAAATATATGAAACATAACTAACCGATGCTGAAGACTCATCTACTTCCTGATATTTTTAAACTTCCCATGTGTAAACCGTTGGTAGACTAAAGGGGTGCTAACATTATTCCTCTCCTTCAAATTGCGCTATCCTCAAGCGGGAAGTGTGGAAAATGTTGCCTGCGTAGAAGAAATAGATTTTGAGTATACCATCATGTGGTGGATTTTTTCATTTAGGTCTAGCTTCCATTCTTCCCAATCTTTTCATAACTATGATCTAGTCAAGCAAACCTATTTTTCACATAAAACAAGATAATAGATAATTATTCTAAAGAGATTATGTTTTTGCTGAACTTCCCTTATTGTTGATTGTGCTACTGGTCTTCCCCTTTGTCTCCTGTTAAAAGAGGCAAATATATCTGCTCATATTAATATCAATAACCATCAACTTATCCGCTTGTCCATTTGGTTTAGAGAACTGTTTAGCCTTTACCTCAGATTTACTCGAGAACTTACCGAAGTACTTTATGTGAACGCATAATACAGGACATTGCGACATCTATTTACTACTGTTTTTTCTTGTTTCTTCAGTTCTTATGCACACAGGTTACTGTCGTACTACTGCTTCTCCTCTTCTGCCAACCATTAAGGAGTTACACGCTACTATCAGGGTGCTACCTCCCCAAGATTGTAAGTCTATTGAAAACTAAATCTTGCTTCAGCATTGCTATTTTTAGAAAAACAAAGCCTGTTATACATATGGTATAATGCTTAAAACTTTTCTTTTAATAAGTTGTTCTGAACTTATTTGTTGCCCCAAATTTTACAATCACCTTTTATGGTCCCAAGTTTTGGTCGGGCTCCCTATCACACTTGTTTGTTAATAATTTTAGTGCGTGTTTTGGCGCTTGGAAGTTCAAACATGGGGCTAGTGAATCAACGCATTATCTGATGAGAAATGATTGGTGGCCTACTTTTAGTCATGAAATAGTTGTAAGGTGTACCTGTCTAGGAAAATATAAGAACGATAAAACACCCTAGTGGTGGTCCATGTAGTGGGTGCAAACCTTGGAGTCCAAGGTTCAAATCCCAGCGGGAACAAAATACACTAGGTGATTTCTTCTTATTTGCCGAAGTAGAGTTACCAGTACCTGTGTTGGTGTTAGATAGTAGGTACCTGTGTTGGTGTTAGATAGTAGGTACCTGGTGCAGTAGTTGAAGTATGTGCAAGCTGGCTTAGACACCACCGTTATATTAAAAAAAGAAGATCAATAACAAAGGAGAAAATATGTGTTCCACTTGCATAGTATCTTTTTGAAGTTATGTCACTTTACATATCTTAAGAATCATCGTGGGAAAATTATAAAGAAAATGAATCATTTAGGATAGCTACTTCTAGGCATAGCCTTCTGAATGGAGCAGGATCAAATCTTTCTTTTCATTCTCTCTATCCTTTTGGTACTTACCTAAATTGTTGATCGGGAATCTCTCGGGAGATCTAAATTGTGGTGAAGGCTTGGAAGTATACATATTCTTTCCCGTAATATTAACTAATTTGTCCCTTCTGGAGATTCTCTCACAGAGAGCTTTACACAACAACAACAACAACAACTACCCAGTATAATCCTACCAAGTGGGGTCTGGGGAGGGTAGGATGTACGCAGCCTTATCCCTACCCTGGAAGGGAAACATAAACATATGGAAGCCTTTGTCTCTAATTATATATCAGAGCCAGGTTTCGATCCTGGGACCTGTGGGTTATGGGCCCACCACGCTTCCGCTGCGCCACTCTGATTTGTTCAGAGAGCTTTACAAAGTTTTGCTCAATTTTTGTTTTTTCAATTTGCTTGATCCCATTTCGTTATTTAAATTGATAAAATCCAAGCTTTTGCAAGTTGAATAATTGCTGATCCCCTTCAAATGTGCATCTTATTTCAACAGTACTAATTGATCAGTGAACAAGGAAAAAAAAGGTGCAAGTTGACAAATGGCTTATCTCCTTCTAATATGCATATTGTTTTCGACAATACTAATTGATTATGCCAAAAATGGAAAAAATGTGGAGCTGCAGCATGTTCACAATGTTTTTAGTGCATGTGAAATGCTAGGATTATTGAAGGCCATTTTCTCTGTGTTGATTATGTTTGGGACATCACAATACTTTGTCCATATAGCAATAGGCTTATTCAAAGACACCTTCAATACGACTTCTGTGAGTAAAATCATAAGTCTGTTCAGATAAGGTGCATCCCGATCCGTTGCATTTCTGATGTCAGACTGCATTTGCTGTAGGCTATATATCAACTCTGAGAAACAATGTGCGGTCACGTGCCTGGGGTGCTGCAGTTGGCTGCAGCTACTGTATCGAGCGATGCTCTGTTGTGAAGGTGTGGATTGCATTCTTCTTTCCTCCCCTTCTGTTCTGTCTGTTTAATTCTTTTTTCTGGCTCAAAATTGTTTTATACCGTCTACGTTATTCGCCAAACCTTTAGTTTTCAGATGATTTTTTTAGCTTTCTGGGATGGACTTACCCTACTAGCAATTCTTGCCTGGAGTACATATCTACGGTTCTTGCTGTTTTTGATTTATATATGCAAGTAAATTCCTTTTACAAGTAATGAATGTGCAGTTATATCTATGTGGAACATTGTACTTACTCCTATACGACCTTTCTGATTATTTGTCATGCCCTTTAGAAAGGAGGTGGAACCATAGATCTTGAACCTTGTCTGACGCACTCCTCAACCTTGGAGCCTACGCTTGCTCCTGTGACAGCAGAGCGCACTATGACTACTAGAGCTGCAGCTTCGGTATTATTCTACTCAAGTTGAAGTTTATTCTGCTTTGCACTTTTTAAAATATTATAAGACAAACAATACTATATCTTTTGCTTACTTTCCCTCTCTGGGAGCCTGAAGCTGTTTACATTGATGATGCTTAGCATTCGACTGATCCCTCCTCTTTTCTTTATAAATAGCATAATCAGCTGAGAACCATCTAGGTGGAGACTATTGCTAAATTGTGTCTCTTCTCCATTTCTGTTGACTAATGCTAAACCCTTTTCAACACTATAGTCGCCAAACTAACATCTAACTATCTTGTCCACCCTTTTTTACTTTAAAAACGTGGATGCCTTGTTCATACAAACAGTTTAAAAGGGAAAAAAAGGTAAGAGGAGGTTTGGTATGTTCATGTGAATATGTTTTTTGCATTAAACTAATGATGCAACTGTATCTTAAAAAAAATAGCAAAACTTCAAATGCTGAAACTTGAAAATTTCCACAATTTATGCCCTTCTTGGATTTACCGGTTACTTCTATGATTGGCCGCGTAAACAGCCTAAGTACATCATAGTTGAATTCGAAAAAAAATTCTACCTTTATACATCATGTTATCATCTTATTTGCATTGCAACGGGATGCATTATGCGTAGATTACTCAGGAATAAGAGAATGAGCTCCATCGAGTTCTCGAACATTTGGCTTCTCATTAATTTGCATGAGTCATGGGAATGGTCATGGAAAACTCAATATGTCACATTTTCTCGTAATTGTGCGTAAAACTATGCAAAAAGTGATTTTAATATGTTGAAAAGTGACTTGCTCTTGGTTTTGAGCTTCTGCTTGACCCAATGGTAATAAAGAGCTGCAAAATAACCAAAACCAACTCAAGTAGATCTTATAGTCTATTTTAGGTTAGTCATTGCAATCTGATGGTCATATCTTTTTGTTATTTATCTTTTCTTGAGGTACTGAAAGGAGAAGGATATGTAACGCTATGCATTCTATTTTGATTAATAATCTTGATTGTAGTGTGTTGTGGCATTTAAATTTTACAATTAACTTAGCCTCAACTTGATTGTTGGTTCTCTCTCTCATTGTAGAATGCACTACGACAACAGAGATTTGTACGTGAAGTGACCATTCAGTTCAACTTATGCAATGAGCCTTGGTATGTTTATGATTTTCTGGATCAGCTTACTCTTCGAATGAATGGTATACTTTTTTTCCTTCTCTTAAATCCAAATGACTTGTCACTTATGCAAGGACCCTTGGTATGGTACGATTTTCTGCATCAGCTCGTCCGTCAATTTTTTTCTGTTGTGATTTTCCTATTGGGTTCTGCTTATAACAAAAGGAGCATTTTTTCTTTTCCAAAAGAAGTTATTTCTAATGCTTTTGGTATATATTTTATGAGTAACTTTTTATTCTTCGTAGTTTCTAGTGGTTTATATGAATATATTTTTCAATATTATGGGGAAAAAGAACAAGGTAAATTTTTCTATGAAATTTATCTTCCTTTTTTTCCAATACAGTCTGGCACTCAATAGTTACAATATGTTGTTCTCTAATAAACCCTCCTCAAGACTTCCCTTCAAATGAAATTTCAATGGATCCATGAAGGCCATCTTACTATTGATTCCTGTAGTGTTCAGAGTATTGAGCATATAACTACAAGTGTGACTTTGAAGCAGTAAGATTGATTCGTCGGAGGACCATTTAGTTTTCTTTTCAACTGTATCTTAGGATGCATGGATCTGTGATTGGGACCTAAGGGTAGATAACGTCTTTATATTCTTGTGTCAAGCTCTTTCCATATGTTAGTAGGGGGGTTGTGAAGTATGGGTTGGAATATCAAGGATGAGCAATGCTACAGTATACTTGTCTTGTTCTATCCTCTGACCTTTAGTTTTGAGTCGGTAACAAAGTCGGTGGTTTGATTCATATCCTTGACAATTTAAAAAGTCCTATTTACCAAGTTGATTTACCTTGAGAGGTTTTGTTCTTTTGATAGTTTAGCTTGATGGGCTGTTGCCAATGGTTTCTATTTACTTACTGTTACTCGCTTCTTTCCCTAGGCTCAAATACAGTATCAGTGTTGTTGCTGACAAGGGTTTGAAAAAGCCCCTTTTTACATCTTCACGCATGAAAAAGGGCGAAGTACTTTATTTGGAAACCCATACTCAAAGGTAACTCACTGGCTTCCCTCTTTTCTTACACCCTCCAATGGGACGGAACTGCCAAATAGGAGTGAAGAAAAAAATAGGAAAGCAAAAGAAAATCGATGAGAAAGTGACCGAAATGTGATTTTTGATAATTTTGCATCTGATTTGTGCCTTTTTACTGTGGTCTTCGGCCTCCTTCTCTCCTTGATTTGTTAATTAATCTGAAGGTATGAGCTCTGCTTTAATGGAGAAAAGATGGTAAAGGCTACAACGTCTCAGATGCATGAAATGGATGTTGACAAACCTCAAACTTACAACATACACGTGGCAAACGGAGAAAAATATGGAGCGGATGGTGAAAATATGATGGTAGATTTGTTTCGATGGTCCCGGTGTAAGAAGGCCTTGCCTCAGAAACTAATGCAATCAGTTGGAATTCCTTTGCCCCTTGAACATGTTGAGGTATTCAACCTTGTTTCTGCCCCTATTACGTGTTAGCATTATCTGTATAATAGCAAACACCATGAAGAGTAGGGTTATTTGTGCTGTGAATACCAAAAAGCTTACATCCCTATTTAAGAAAATAGCGCTCTATTTCTCCTCTGATTGTTTTCAAAATGTTACTTTTTCGGAAGGTTTTGGAGGAGAATGTGGAGTGGGAAGACATTCAATGGTCGCAAACTGGCGTTTGGATTGCTGGAAAAGAATATCCTCTTACTAGAGCACATTTTCTTTCCCCAAATTAGGCAATGCTTTGTATGGAAAACTACAGGTTTATGATATAATTTGTCTAGAGATAAATGTACTGGACTTGATACTGATTTAGAATGCTAAATTATGGAAGTTATGAACAAAACTATTTAAACAATGTGCATATGCTTCCTCCAGCTGATATGTTTCTCTTTTCTGTTTTTCCTTTTGGATGTTTTTCAAATTTTACTTTCCAAGATACTAAATCCCATACGCTTTACAAAATGCAGAATCAGTGAAATGTTAGGGAAAAAACTGTATTAATTTTAGTTAGAACTTTCTTCTCTCACACGGAAAGACATTTTGTCGTCCCATTTCCTGATGTTCAAAAACAGGCCAGTGGTTTTACCCAATATGAAGTCATTCTTTGAGAAGCCCCTGAAACATGTACAACAACAATGGCCCAGAATGATCCCACAAGTGAGATCTGGGGAGGGTAATATGTACGCAGATCTTACCCCTACCCGGGGTGGGCAGATGTTTCCAGGAGACCCTCGGCTCAAGAAAGCGACAAGAGAAAATATATTAGTACTATTAATAGACTCATAATAAAATAACATAAAATAATATACATAACATAAAGTAACATAAAATAACAGTATAAAATAACATAAATAACAACAGTATATGAAATCTAGAAAATACGAAAAAGGTGAAATGTATAATAATATTTACCAGATCAAGCCCTGCATCAGTATCTGGCCGGTAGCATCCTATGACTAACTCCTAACTGTCTAGTCTTACTCTAGTGCCTTGTAGAAATATTCACAACTTTCCCTAACCTATAACCTTAATTCTCGACCTCCACAATTCCCTGTCAAGAGCCATGTCCTCAATAATCCTAAGTCGCGTCATGTCCTGCCTGATCACCTCGCCCCAATACATGCCCCTGAAACATGTATGCTTTCAAAATAGCTAAAATTAAGTAGAGTTTGCACATAAAAAGGCGAAAAAACCAAAACAAAAGCACCAGTAGACAGAAGTTTTCTTTACTGATGGCAGAAGCAAATAACACCTCCAAATTCGGGCACCAAAAAAAAAAAAGGAAAAGGAAAAGAGGATCATTCTCACAATTGAAGGATGAATCATGTATTGCTAGTGTTACTACTAACTATGGCAAAACAAAAAAATTAATGCTTTTCATTATGGCATGCACCAAATCTATCTTTTTCCATGAACACATGAAGCTATTCACAGGATAACCAAGGCCTCAACTTCAGAATTGGAAATAAGTTGAAAACCAAGCAATATAAATCACCACGCGTCCCATTTACTGATAAAGTCATTCCACATTGCTGCTGTAATGGAATCTCTCAAAGCAGAGGCACTTTGTTCTTGTATTTGAAAAGCCAATTGTGGATCAGGCTGGTCATCTAAATCAGGCAACTCTTCTACTGATGTTCCTTCAATGTCTTTAAACAACCAGTCACTCCTTTCCTCACGCCGGATGTGATTGTGAATAACACATGCAGCTATAACAATGTCCCTTTGTGTATTAAATGCATATTGAGGGGCAAGTTTCAGAATTGGAAATCTCGTTTTCAGCACCTCAATAGATTTCTGAATGGCATTTCTGAGTGATGCATGCCGGTGGTTAAATAACTCCTTCGCACTTCTAGGTAATAGATTAGCACCCCGATATTCATGAAGATGACATCGAATTCCTGGAAATGGAGCAATAAATCCATCCATATTAACATAACCTGTATCAACAAGATAGTATTTCCCTGCAATAGACAATTCGTCCACAAAATATCAACCACTTGTTTGAGTCTGTTGTAAAAAGGAAAATGAATTAAAGTAAAGACAGACTATTCTGTTTAACAATTATGAACAACCTTCGGGAATTGGAGGGAAGTTCTGATCGGGATCATCTAGGACTGCTTTCAAAACTCGTGAATCTGAAGCTGAGCCTTCCCAACCAGGGTAGACAAATATGAATTGGAGATCAAATGTGCAAGCTGCCAACACATTTTGTGTCAAAATACCCTTCTTATTACGAAAACGGGATTGATCCTTGGCTGGCACATGAGCAGGGATACGCATGCTATCGATCACGCCAATGCAATCCTGAAATAACAAAGTCAGGTCAATAAGTCCATGAAAATGGAACAAGAAAGAAGAGGGATTAGAGGCTAACCTCAAAATATGGGTAGAATCTATTACTTTCGAGGATCTGGAGAGGAGTGCTGACTGGAGGAAGTTGAAGGAACTCGCGAGATAACGACTTAACTGCCCTCAAAACATTATTAAAATGCCTGCTTATTGTTTCGCCAGAGTGCTGATAACGCTCTTGTATTACCCTGTTACGTTCATTGTGGCCAACAATGTTCAAGAAAATTGCCAATTGCTCCTCTATCATAACGCCAGGTGTGTCACGCAGCATGCCTCTTTGTCGAAGGATGTTACATAGCTTGTGAAAAACATGTTTATCCATCCTTAACATTTCCCGACACACATCATCATTGGCACTGAGTAGTTCGCTCAAGAAGCCAGACCCTTTAGGAGTTGAACTACGAGAAGGCTGCCTAGTTATACAATTATAATAGTGATAACCAGCAGCAGCAGCAACTAATTCCAGTTCATCCAATTCTATGTCGACATCATCCATGCTTGGTGGATATATCTCCAAAACGAATTTTAAAATGTATTAACTGAAAGTCTTATGCGAAATAATGGATCAGATCAATTTTTTTAAGCTGTCAAGTGCTTTACACAACTAAAATGAAATTAAGACCATTATAAACCAAATGTGTGTGAAACAATCAACAATAATGAATTATAACTAAATATACAGTCAAAATACAAGAAAATCTCCTACACAGAAACCAAGACTTATAGAAAAGCATCAAGGCCCTTAAATTTCACCAGTTAGCTGCACTTGAGGAAGTGTTAGGCTTGGCCCCTGCAACCATGCCAAACATTCTCAAGAGATGAAAGCTTCTCTAGCACTTGGATTCTCAATTATATCCACCATACAAAATAGACATCTTGATCAACGCCTTTCACCCCATCTAATACTTTTTACACATTTGCTCATAGCTTGACGCAACTTAGTAAGTTTCAACTTGAATCACCATTAATAGGCTTTTGCCTTCACTTACATTCATAACAAATTCTGTGTTTGAAGAAAGCAAGTTCTTTGGAGGAGGATGCTCAACGAGGTTAGATAAAAGAAAAATAATTTCAAGAAAGAAACAGAAACGGACAAGGTTCGCTGATAATGTAGCTTCCCTCTCTTCCAGTATTTGACAGCAAACTAGCAGAAACATGAGGTCCTTGTTTTCCTTGCAAAACCACCTTTGAAATGACAAAAAGCTTGGTGGGTTCCTTACATTTCTTTTTATGAACTCACATATATTATCTTTTCATTTTCTTTTAGAACTCACATATATTATCTTTTCATTTTCAAAAAAAGAAAATTCTTTTTATGAACTCAAAAGCTATGTTGCTCGGACTCGGGTGCGGATCTAAAGTTCGGATTCTTCATCACAAAAATTTAATGATTTGGGGGCATGGATTTGAGTATGGATACATGTGTTGGGATATGGCTAATGAATATAAATAATAAGACATGTTAAGAAAATATTTCGATCAATTAAAGTCTTTGATCTAAAACTAATAAAATTTAATTCTTTATAAACACCTAGGTTTTATTTATCACATATCTTGTGCAATAGCAAAGCATTCTCACACTTTCTATACCTTATATATATATACCCAAAGATGAAACCAAATAGCCATTCAATCTATACTTCTTGGTCAAATATGTAGTCAAAGCGTCCCAGGTAAGTTGACCAAATCCAGTGTGGATCCCTACACCCACACCCAAATCTGGTTGGATCGACATGGATGCGGCAGAGATTTTGAAGAGTCCGAGCAACATAGCTCAAAATTACAGACGGAAAGGTTGAGTGAGGTCTAAAGCTTGCTAAATTATTTTACCAGAAAGAATGCGATATACTAACCACAGTAGAGCCTTCTAAAAACAAAAACACTAACCAGAATAGAGAAGTATCAACTTTATATCTTAATTTAGGTACAGCTCTCTATGATTTTACTTTTTCTTCCCTTTCCATAACTAAATCAAGAATCAACTGAGGGTAAGATAGACTCCAAGAAGCTCTGGGAAAAAAATAAAAGGGTTCCGCTGACTAAGAAGTCACACTAAAACAACATTAGACATAGTCTCATGCATCTGATGGTAACAGTTTACAGAAAACAGCACTCAAAGATAACAAATACACCGAATATTAATTTACAAACAATGTTCATAGTTTTTTTTTACATAAATAGAACACCGAAAAAGAAGAGAGGCATCCTCCCTTATTTTCAAATACAACCACCACACCTTAGCTTCAAACAAGTTTAGGATAGGCTATATGAATCCTCTATATGTTAGTCCATATAAAAATAAAATAAAATCTCCCTCATTTTCAAATATGTTTGTTTTTTTCCTCATTTTCAAATTTGTTGTTCTATCTTCCAAGAAACCAAATTTGCACCCCTATTTCCTGTTCCACATTTGATTGCGCTAAAAAGTCATAATTGCACCTAGCATTAGAGGCAAATCCAGGATTTGAAGTTTACGAGCTCCTACAATGACCTCAAGTAAAATACATAAACAATCAAATATTTATGGATATTTAGTGAATTTTTTTTAAATACATATGCACGGTATGTGCAAAAGCTACTAGCTGGATCCGCCCCTGCCTAGCATAAACGACATAACAGATGGGAACCAAACATACAACAAAAAGTAAATTAAAGCAACATGATCTATTTCAATAGGTATCCCCAAAACACAGAAAGATATATAAAACAAAACAAAAAAAACAAGAATTGGGGCGAATGTAGCTTCAAATTAGACATAATACATAAAATTAGAGTGTAACAAGTGGTATATGTATTGTAAGCAAAGTGAAGAACGAATCAAGAAAATAACAACAAACAAAAAAAAGGAGAAATAAACAGAAAAGGCTCTTCAATTACCTGAGAAGAAGATGATAATGGTCGAATGGAGAATCGAAATGTGTAAAGTAGAAGTAAAGAAGCAACCTTTATATGAGAGCAAAACAAAGTGTGTTTGGGGTTTTAGAAGGACAAGAAGAGGGAATTCAATTCAAGGGTTTAAGGTGAGGACCATAGGACACAAGTACAATTTTAAGAAATTATTTGGAGAAAAGGTCCAAAAAGGATTGTTTATCTTTTGGGGTTTACTTTAAATGGGAAAAATATTTATTTGTGTATTATTCACGAACCAAGACACAGATATAAGGTTCTATAACTTAACTATTTTAGTTAATTATATACTAGTATTAGTACCTGCACGATGCAAGGACATAAAGCAAATCAAATTATGATTTGAGTTATTTAAATTATGTGCAAATAAATTTAAATTAAACCTTCTATATATAAATTGTAAATAATTATTTTGATATTAATTAAAAAACAAGACATGAAACCATTTCAAATCTCATAATGGATAATTTGTTTTCCTTTTCTATATCTGTAATAACCCAACCTCTTGATTTTTGAGACTTGTATTATATTTTATAATCAATATTAAAGAATATTGTACATGTAACATTGTGATATGTCTTGTTTGAACACATTAAATTATATTATTTTAACAAAATTCTTATTACCACTTTATTTTTCACCTCAAATTCAAATATTCTTATCCTTCTACATTTTAGACATAATTTTTCTCTCTTTTGTCCCTTGCTTATAGTTTTTGTATCATTTATTACTTAGTATTGTTATACTATATGTGATATTTTATTAATCTTGTTCATTACCCTTTTAATAATCATCGATAAATGTAAAAAAAATTATTCTTGAAATTTAATATATTTTTACAATATTATCCACTTACTCGGATCTCATTCATATTTACATCTATTAATAATATTTTTGAGTACTATTTAATAATTTAATTTAATTTATTTTTAATTAATTTAAAAGTATAAGTATCCTAGCACTATCTCTACTTTCCTCTTTTAATTCTTTTAACTATACTCAAAATAAACAGAATTTTAATTTTCTATTCAATTAAAATTCAAAGTAATGTATGATACTTTTCTTATATTTGATAGTTCTATATCCGGAACATATATATTTATCACGACCCAACTCCCAAACTCGACCGTGATGGTACCTCTCTTGAAGACAAGGCAAGCCAGAACAACGCAAACACCTCTTTTAAAGCAATTAATTAACATTTCCAATTCTAACACATGCTTAATATAGCAAATAATGCGGAAATAACGATAATACCGAGGGAAACCATCTCGACACAGTCCAAACTGGGGTGTCACAACTCACAAGTCATGAGCTACTACTGAGTTTGCTATAAGTTTACGATGTAAAATATTTGATACATTAGTCTGAAATAATTCAAGTGACATAAAAATAGGGGAGACAAGGGGCTGCGGACGTCAACAGCTACCTCGTCGCTCCAACTCGCTGCCTGGTCTGGAAAGAATCAGTGCTCAGGTGCAGACTCAGCTATGCATGTATCTGCACACATGGTGCAGGGAGTAATGTGAGTACTTCAACCCAGTGAGTAATAATAATAAATAATAACCAAAGGCATGAAAACACATAACTGCACAAAGCAATTCTATATCAGGCAGTAAAAACAGTAAGACAGTAAAGGGTCAAATGAAATATCCTTTTAAAAACATATAAATCAGATAACAACAAGGAAATAGTGAGTAGAAATCTGCCCCCCGGGCCCAGTATCAGTCGCTCAGAACAGTATCAGTCCCTTTGGCACAGTATCAGTCACTCAACATAATATCAGCCCCTCACTCTCATATCACATGGGTACCCCCGCTCACTCTGGGTGTGCAGACTCCGGAGGAGCCCCTTACGGCCCAAGCGTTATATCAATATAAGGCCTAAAAGCCTTCTCACATCACACTCGAGGCATGAAAGCCTCATCACATCACTCACAAGGCCTGAAAGCCTCCTTACATCACTCACGAGGCTCGAAAGCCTCCTCACATCACTCACGAGGCCTGAAAGCCTCCTCACATCACTCGAGCCACCTCGTGGAATATAAATATATCTCAGGCCCTCGGCCTCACTCAGTCCAGAAAACATCATAAGCCCCTCGGGCATCAATAAATAGTAGTGCTCAGCCCAAACAACAGTGGAAATATCATTTAAGTCTCAAAATTCAATTTAAGCGGCTCAGTTTGTAAAAAAAATAGTATAATCAACATGACTGAGTTCAAGTAATATATTAAATAGTGAGGAAAGAGTAATAAAAATCCATGAAAGACTCAAGTAGTCGGCATTACGCCCAAAATATGGCAATAAGCCCAAATCATGATGGTAATATCACATCTCAGTCAATTACGCAATAAAATATCAACAGGACGGACCAAGTCATGATCCCTAGTAGTAAACAACCCCGAGCTCGCCATTAAGGGAGTGTTTCACCTCAACATAGCACTACGTTGTGCAAATCCGGGGTTTCAAGCCCTCAGGATATCATTTACTATTATTACTCACCTCAAGCCGGCCAAAATCCTGGCTCGCTATGCCCTTGCCTCACAAATCAACCTCCTCGCACTTCTAATCTGATCAAAATCATAACGAATACGTTACAGTAGGCTAAGGGAACATAACCCAACAGAAAAGACTTGAAAAATATCGAAATTTACAAAATTTGCAAAACCCGAGCCCTGGGCCCACTTCTCGAATTCCAGAAAATTTAACATCATCGGATTCCTATCTCGCCACGAGTCTATACATATCAAGAACTCCCAAATCCGAGTTCAAATGACCCATCAAAATCCAATTTGAAATATCAAAACCCAAGCCCTAGTTCTTCCCCCTTTTTGCTAAGTTTCGATAAATTTCTAGGTTAATTCTACCATTAAATCATGTATTTAGGTCATAGAACTCACCTTCAATCAATCCCAGTCGAAACCCTCTTCAATTTCTCCCAAAAAGCTCTCAATATGCTTAACAATGGTGGAAAATGGCTTAACCTCGCGGAACAAAATGTTTTAAAAAGCCTTTCTGCCCAGCTGGTATTCACTCTATGCGAACGCGGTCAAACCTCCGCGTTCGTGATTAACAAAATTTACGTTGACCAAAGTTACTCTACGCGAACGCAGTGCCCAACCCACGATCGTGATGCCTTGACTTCTCAACTTACGTGAATGCAGCCCACATGTGCGAACGCGAAGAACAATAGTGTTGGGCCCTTGACTTCCACTATGCAAACGCGAACGCACCATCGCGAATGCGATGCATGAGAAATTTCCCTTCCGCGATCGCGGTCCCTATATCGCGAACGTGTAGAACCAAACTCACCCCTGCCAAAATTCCTATATGCGATCGCGGCCCTTGGTTCGCGATCGCGAAGACAAAAAATGCCCTGCACAACTGCTGCAATTTTCTGCAATAACTCATAGTCCAAAACTTCCCATCTAGCCATCCGAAATTACCCCGAGGCCCCCGGGACCTCAACCAAAAGTGCCAACCCATCCTAAAACACCATTCAAACTTGATCCAATCATCAAAAACCACAAACAATACCAAAACCATCAAATTACATCGGATTCAACCTAAGTTCTTCTAAAACTTTCGAAATACGCATTTGATCAAAAACCCGACCAAAACACCTCCGAATGACCTGAAATTTTGCACACACATCCCAAAATCACCTAACGAAGCTACAACAACTCTCAGAATTCCATTTCGACTTTCGGATCAAAATCTCACCGATCGACCGTAATTCGCCAAAATACTGACTTCGCCAATTCAATCCAAATTCTACATCGGACCTCCAAAATCAATTTCGATCACGCTCCTAAGTCACAAATCATCCCCCGAAGCTAATCGAATCACCGAAAATCACATCCGAGCCCTCTAACTCATAAGTCAACATACGGTCGACTTTTCCAAAATAAACCTTCCTTAAAGAGACTAAGTGTCTCATTTCCTTCCAAAACCAATCCAATTTGACTCATTCACCCCAAGACTGTTATAATGAAACATAAGGAAGAAGAAAATGAGGAAAACAGGGCGGTAAATCACGTGACGATGGGCCGGGTCATCACATCCTCCCCAACTAAAACAAACGCTCGTCCTCGAGCGGGTCAAGAAACATACCTGGAGCCTCAAACAGATGAGGATATCTACTTCGCATCTCCCGCTCGGTCTCCCAAGTAGCCTCCTCCACGGGCCAACCTCTCCACTGCACCTTCACCAAAGCTATATCCTTTGATCTCAGCTTTCGAACCTGACGACCCAAAATAGCCACTAGCTCCACATCATGGGTCAAATCATCATCCAACTGAACAGTGATGAAATCCAATACATGAGACGGGTCCCCAACATACTTTCAAAGCATAGATACATAAAATATCGGATGCACGCCTCATAAGCTGGGTGGCAAGGCAAACTCATAGGCCAGCTCCCCAATCCTCCTAAGTACCTCAAAAGGCCCAATAAACTGCGGACTCAACTTCCCTTTCTTTGCAAACCGCATAACACCCTTCATAGGCGAAACCTTCAGCAAGACCTTCTCACCAACCATATAAGACACATCTCGAACCTTTCAGTCCGCATAACTCTTCTGACGCGACTGTGCTGTACGAAGTCTCTCCTGAATCAGCTTCACCTTCTCTAAGGCATCCTGAATAAACTTTGTCCTCAATAGCCTAGCCTCGTCGGGCTCGAACCAACCCACTAGAGATCTATATTGCCTCCCATACAACGCCTCATTCGGAGCCATCTGAATGCTCGATTGATAACTGTTGTTGTAGGCAAACTCTGCAAGCGACAAAAACTCATCCCAAGAACCTCCAAAATCAATAACACAGGCACGCAACATGTCCTCCAATATCTGAATAGTACGCTCGGACTGCCCGTCCGTCTGAGGATGAAATGATGTGCTCAACTCTACCTGCGTACCCAACTCTCGCTAAAATGTCCTCTAGAACTGAGAAGTAAACTGAGTACCCCTATCTGAGATAATAGACAGTGGAACACCATGCAATCGAATAATCTCACGGATAAAGATCACTGCCAGCCGCTCCGAAGAATAAGTAGTATATACCGGAATGAAGTGTGCAGACTTGGTCAGCCGATCCACAATTATCCAAATCAAATTAAACGTCTTCAAAGTTCGAGGGAGACCACTCACGAAATCCATAGTAACTCTCTCCCACTTCCACTCGAGAATAATCATCCGCTGAAGTACACCACCCGATCTCTGATGCTCATATTTCACCTGCTGACAGTTGAGACACCGAGACACAAATCCTACAATGTCTTTCTTCATTCTCCCCACCAATAGTGCTGCCTCAAGTCCTGATACATCTTTGCGGCACCCGGATGAATGGAATACCACGAGCTATGGGCCTCCTCTAATATCAACTCCCGAAGCCCATCCACAGTGGGAACATAAATCCGGCCCTGCATCCGCAACACACCATCTTCACCAATGGTCACGTCTCTGGCATCATCATGCTGGCTGTCCTTAAGGATAAGCAATGCGGGTCATCATACTCGCGCTCTTTGATGCGATCATATAAAGAAGACCGAGAAACCACAAAAGCCAACACCAGACAAGGCTATGAAATATCTAGTCTCACCAACCGATTGGCCAAGGCCTGAACATCAACTGCAAAGGGCCTCTCCCCAACTGGAATGTATGCCAAGCTCCCCATGCTAACTGCCTTTTGGCTCAAAGCATCGACCACTACATTGGCCTTCTCCGGGTGATATATAATGGTAATATCATAGTCCTTAAGTAACTCTAGCCACCTTCGCTGCCTCAAATTAAGATCTTTTTGCTTGAACAAATGCTGAAGACTGCAATGATCGGTGAATACCTTACAAGATATGCCATACAGGTAGTGCCTCCAAATCATCAAAGCATGAACTATAACAGCCAACTCCAAATCATATATATGGTAGTTATTCTCGTGGGGCTTTAACGGACGAGTAACATAAACAATAACTCTTCCCTCCTGCATCAATACACATCCGATCCCAACTCTCGAAGCGTCACAATACACAGTATAAGAACCTGAAGCTGAGGGCAAAATCAATACTGGAGCCGTGGTCAAAGCTATTTTGAGCTTCTGAAAGCTCTCCTCACAAGCGTCATACCATACAAATGGAGTGCCTTTCTGAGTCAACTTGGTCAAGGGCGATGCAATAGAGGAGAATCCCTGAACAAATCGGCGATAATAACCTGTCAAACCAAGGAAACTACAAATCTCTATGGCAGAGGTCAGTCTAAGCCAACTCTGAACCGCCTCTATCTTCTTCGGGTCGACCTGAATACCCTCGCTGGACACCACGTGCCCCAAGAAAGCTACTGAGTTGAGCCAAAACTCACACTTGGAGAACTTTGCATAAAGCTTCTCCTCCCTCAATCTTCGCAATAAAACTCGCAAATGTTGTGCGTGCTCCTCCTAGCTATGCGAGTACACCAGAATATCATCGATAAAAACAATAACGAACGAATCCAGATAAGGTTGAAATACACTGTTCATCAAATGCATGAATGCTGCTGGAGCATTAGTCAGTCCGAAAGACATGACAAGAAACTCATAGTGCCCATATCTAGTCCTGAAAGCAATCTTCATAATATCTGAATCCCTGATCTTTAGCTGGTGATAGCCCGAACGGAGATCAATCTTGGAGAACACCCTCGCTCCCTGAAGCTGGTCAAATAAATCATCAATGCGAGGCAGAGGATGCTTGTTCATCACTGTTACTTTGTTCAGTTGCATGTAATCAATGCACGTTCTCATGGTGACATCCTTATTCTTCACAAACAAAATCGGTGCACCCCATGGTGACACATTAGGCCGAATGAACCCCTTATCTAGGAGTTCCTGAAGCTGATCCTTCAATTCTTTCAACTCCGCTGGTGCCATACGATATGGCAGAATAGAAATGGATTGAGTTCACCACACCAAGTCAATACCAAAATCAATATCCCTGTCCGGTGGCATGCCCGATAGGTCTGCAGGAAATATATCGGGAAACTCCCTCACAAATGGGACAGAATCAATGCTAGGAGTCTCGGCTCCAATATCCCTCACAAACGCCAACTATGAAAAGCAACCCTTCCTAACTATACTTTGGGCCTTTAAGAATGAAATCACCCTGCTAGGAACATAATCAGTCATACCACGCCACTCGATACTCGGTACACCCGATATAGCCAAAGTAACTATCTCAGCATGACAATCTAGAATAGCGTGGCACAGAGATAACCAGTCCATGCCCAAAATAACATCAAAATCCACCATGCTCAATAGTAATAGATCAACTCGGGTCTCTAGACCCCCAATAGTCACCAAACATGACCTATACACATGGTCTACAATAATAGTATTACCCACCGGGGTAGATACATGAACAGGTAAAGCAAGACACCCTCGGGACGTACCCAAATAATGAGCAAAATATGAGGACACATAAGAATAGGTGGAACCGGGATCAAATAAGAATGAGGCATCCCAGTGGTAGACTGAAATAATAACTATAATGACAGCATCTGAAGCAATAGCATATGTCCTGCCTTGAAGAGCATAAAAGCGAGCCTGACCACCGCCTGATCGACCTGCACCTCTGGGGCGATCCCTGGCTGCCTGACCCTCACCCCTAGCTGGCGGGGCGGGTGCTGAAGAAACTGGACCAGAAGACAAGGGCTGAAGCCTCTACTAAGATGAGCTAGCAGCACGACGAGGACACTACCTCCACATATGCCCAAACTCTCTGCACTCATAACAACTCTCGGGTGTTGGAGAATGGGACTGAAGGGAACCCATCACGCCATAGTGACTAGCAGACGCACTCGGCCTAGAAGAACCCTGAACAAATGGGGCTCGAGATGAACTCTGTGCTGGAAGAGCGCTGAGTGAAGGCTGACTCTACTGAGAACCATGATAACCACGACTTGAAGATGCCCCACGATACTAGGGACGAGCCGACTGAGCATGCCTGAAAGAATGACCCCTACCCTACTGGAACTGGCCCCTCGAAGGAGCGCCACTGTAACTGCTAGAACCTTGAGGCCTCTTTGCCTCCCTCTCCTCACGATCCTAGCGGCAAAACGCCTCAATCTATCGAGCTATATCGACCACCTCCTCGAATGAAGCACCCAATACTCTCTCCCTAGTCATAAGAACACGGAGATGGTAGTTAAGGCCATCATCAAATCTCCTGATTCGCTCACGATCCGACGGAACCATCCAGATGGCATGATGAGCCAACTCTGAAAACCTCATCTCATACTGAGACACAGTCATATCTCTTTACCGTAGCCACTCAAACTTCCTGCGCAGCTCCTCTCTGCGGGACTGCGGTACATACTTCTCCAAGAAGAGAGTGGAGAACTCCTGCCAAGTCCAAGGTGTTGCACCAGCCAGCCTACGCCTCTCATACGCCTCCCAACAAGTGAAGGCAGCCCCAGTAAACTGAAATGTGGTGAATGCCACACTACTAGACTCAAGGATCCCCGCTGTATGGAGCATACGCTGACACCTGTCAAGAAAACCCTGGGCATCCTCGCCCTCAGCACCACTGAATGTCGGAGGCTGGAGTCTACCAAACCTCCTGAGGTGACGCTGTTTATCCTCAGGCATAGCTGGAACCCTAAACTCCTGTAATGGTGCAATTGGCTGAGCTGGAGGTGCTTTCGGAGTCTATAATCCCTGCACAACCTGCTTAGTGGTATGAGCAGTGGGGGTCTGATTGTCTCCCCCAGCCTACGAAGTAGCTGCTGCTGTGGTGGCTGAAACTGCCTGAGCCAGGCCAGCGCAAACTGTCAAATCTGGGCCAAGGTCTCCTGAAGACCCGGAATCACTATGGGCACAGCTGGTGCCTGAACTGGTATTGCTGGAGCCTGATCCTGAGCTGGGGCAACTGGAGGATCCACAGGTACTGCCCCTGTTGTTCTACCTCTGCCACGAACACGACCGCGTCCGCAGCCTCTGGTGGCCTCAGTGCGTGGTACTGGTGGTCGTCCATCACGTCCGGTAGCTCGTGTCCTCACCATCTGTGAGAGAATACAATAAAGAGAAATTTAGTACTCGGATCAACAAGTACACATTACAAGAATGTGAAGTTTTCCTAAAGGTTCTACAGCCTCTCGAGGATAAGTACAGAAGTCTCCGTACCGATCCGCGAGACTCTACTAAACCAGCTCATGACTTACGAGACCTAGTAACCTGACTCTGATACCAACTTGTCACGACCCAATTCCCAAACCCGATCGTGATGGCACCTCTCGTGAAGACAAGGCCAGCCAGAACAACGCAAACACCTCTTTTAAAGAAATTAATTAACATTTCCATTTCTAACACATGCTTAATATAGCAAATAATGTGGAAATAACGATAATACCGAGAGAAACCATCCCGACACAGCCCAAATATGGGTGTCACAAGTTATGAGCTACTACTGAGTTTGCTATAAGTCTACGAAGTAAAATATCTGATACAATAGTCTGAAAGAACTCAAGTGGTATAAAAATAGGGGAGACAATGGGCTGCGGACGTCAACATCTACCTCGTCGCTCCAACTCGCTGGCTGGTCTGGAAAGAATCAGTGCTCAGGTGCAGACTCAGTTATGCCTGTATCTGCACACATGGTGTAGGGAGTAATGTGAGTACTCCGACCCAGTGTGTAATAATAATAAGTAATAACCGAAGACATGAAAATACATAACTGCACAAAGAAATTCTATATCAGGTAGTAAAAACAGTAAAACAGTAAGACAGTAAAGAGTCAAATGAAATCTCCTTTTAAACACAGGTAAATCAGAAAAAACAACAAGTAAATAGTGAGTAGAAATCTGCCCCTCGGGCCCAGTATCAGTCGCTCAGAACAGTATCAGCCCTTCGGGCTCAGTATCAGTCACTCGGCATAATATCAGCCCCTCGGGCTCACTCTCATATCACATGAATACCCGCGCTCACTGTGGGTGTACAGACTCCGGAGGGGCCCCTTAGGCCCCAAGCGTATCAACATAAGGCCTGAAAGCCTTCTCACATCACACTCGAGGCCTGAAAGCCTCCTCACATCACTCACAAAGCCTGAAAGCCTCCTCACATCACTCACGAGGCCTGAAAGCCTCCTCACATTACTCCAGACACCTCGTGGCATATAAATGTATCTCAGGCCCTCGGCCTCACTCAATATAGAAAATATCATAAGCCCCTCGGGCATCAATAAATAGTAGTGCTCAGCGCAAACAACAGTGAAAATATCATTTAAGTCTCAAAATTCATTTTAAGCGGCTGAGTTTGTAAAAAAAATAGTATAATCAACAGGAATGAGTTCAAGTAGTATATCAAATAGTGAGGAAAGAGTGATAAAAATCCACGAAGGACTTAAGTAGTCAACATTAAACCCAAAACATGGCAATAAAGCCCAAATCATGATGGTAATATCACATCTCAGTCAATTACGCGGTAAAATATCAACGGGGCAGACCAAGTCACGATCCCCAGTAGTAAACAACCTCGCGCTCACCATTAAGCGCGTGTTTCACCTCAACATAGCACTACATTGTGCAAATCCAGGGTTTCAAATCGTCAGGATATCATTTACTATCATTACTCACCTCAAGCCGGCCAAAATCCTAGCTCGCTATGCCCTTGCCTCGCAAATCGACCTCCTTGCGCATCGAATCTGATCAAAACCACAACGAATACGTTCCAATAGGCTAAGGTAACATAACCCAATCGAAAAGACTCGAAAAATATCGAAATTCATGAAATTTTCAAAACTCGATCCCTAGGCCCACTTCTCGAATTTCAAAAAATTTAACATCATCGGATTAATTATCTCGCTACGAGTCTATACATATCAAGAACTCCAAAATCCGAGTTCAAATGACCCATCAAAGTCCAATTTGAAATATCGAAACCCAAGCCCTAGTTCTTCCCCCTTTTGCTGAGTTTCCATAAATTTCTAGGTTAATTCTACCATTAAATCATGTATATAGGTCATAAAACTCACCTCCAATCAATCCCAGTCAAAACCCTCTTCAATTTCTCCCAAAAAGCTCTCAATATGCTTAACAATGATGGAAAATGGCTTAACCTCGCGGAACAAAATATTTTAAAAAGCCCTTCTGCCCAGCTGGTATTTACTCTATGGGAATGCGGTCAAACCTCCACGTTCGCGATAGACAAAATTTACGTTGACCAAATTTACTCTAGCAAACGCAGTGCCCAACCCGCGATCGCGATGCCTTGACTTCTCAAATTACGCGAACGTGGCCCACATGTGCGAACGCGAAGAACAATAGTGCTGGGCCCTCGACTTCCACTATGCAAATGCGAACGCACCATCGCAAACGCGATGCATGAGAAATTTTCCTTCCGCGATCGAGGTCCCTATATCGCGAACGCATAGAACCAAACTCAGCCCTGCCAAAATTCCTCTATGCGATCACGACCCTTGGCTCGCGATCGCGAAGACCAAAAATGCCCTGCACAACTGCTGCAATTTTCTACAATAACTCATAGTCAAAAACTTCCCGTTTAGCCATCCGAAATCACCCCGAGGCCCCCGGGACCTCAACCAAAAGTGTCAACCCATCCTAAAACATCATTCTAACTTGCTCCAATCATCAAAATACCACAAACAACACCAAAACCATCAAATTGCATCGGATTCAAGCCTAAGTTCTTCTAAAACTTCCGAAACACGCATTTGATCAAAAACCTGACCAAAACACCTCCGAATGACCTGAAATTTCGCGCGCACATCCCAAATCACCTAACGAATCTACAGGAACTCTCGGAATTCCATTCCGATCTTCGTATCAAAATCTCACCTATCGATCGGAATTCGCCAAAATACTAACTTCGCCAATTCAAGCCTAATTCTACATCGGACCTCCAAAATCAATTCCGATCACGCTCCTAAGTCACAAATCATCTTTCGAAGCTAACCAAATCACCGAAAATTACATCCGAGTCCTCTAAGTATAAGTCAACATCCGGTTGACTTTTTCAAAACAAACCTTCCTTAAAGAGACTAAGTGTCTCATTTCCTTCCAAAACCAATCCAATTCGACTCATTCACCCAAGACTCTTATAATGAAACATAAGGAAGCAGAAAATAAGGAAAATGGGGCGGTAACTCACGTGACGACGGGCCGGGTCGTCACATGATTGTAGCATAAGATTATTGTATAATTTGTCTTGATTATGAGAGTAGTTTTACTCCAACTTCTTGTGCTAGTATACTCAGTGTATATTGAATGGACCAAGTAGAGAAAAGATGTTTTTGTACTGAATATATAAAATATTTTCTTTTTATACTCCTAATCTTGATATAATTATTATGATCAATGTAATTTGTTTATTATTTTAATTTATCAAAAGGTACGACTCTATTTAAAGTTAATATATGCCTAATAGATTGGACAATAACGAATAATATTTGTGAATAATAATTAGTTGATAGAATCCATAACTCGGTTTTGGGTTTGATGATACCCCTTTATGTAAGCTTATAAGTTTTCATGTAAAAACTCGGCCAGTGGATTTTGTATCCGTCACATGAAATGGTTTAAGCGGAATTATAAAGGATTTAATTAGTTAATTGAATTAAATTTTCAGTGATTTAATTTAATTAACTGGTATTTGAAATCTTAACGTGGGGAGTTAAAATAAGTGTTGATGAATTTTCGAAATTCATATTGAGGAGTTCAATTGAAGTTTTTTAGTGGAATAAATTGCAATTAATTATAGTAAGAATTAATTCATGCTAATTTCGAATTAATACTATAATTAATAGGCTCTTATTATTTCTGTGGTCCCTGCTATACCTAGTAAAAACCTGGACAAACTTGGGTAAAAAGTAGCTTGGGAGAAAAGTTATGGCTTAATTTCGGGTCTATTAAAGGAAGACTAGTTTCACCTAATTAATTACCTTTCAGTTGTATTGTTCTTGCCCACCCAATAGCAAATTCGTCCAAGGTTTTACTAGGCAAATAGCAGAAGACTGCAGCCCTAGATTCTTGCTGCTTGGAAAGTTTGTGCAACTACTTCAAGAGGTTAGTGCTTCTAATCTCGTTATTATTGCATTGTCTAGTTCACATGTATTTGATGCCTGGATAGTATGCTTGCTTCTGCTGCGCATGATCTTACAATTGGTATCAGATGCCGTCTTACATCTAGCTAGATAATGTAATACATCATGCATAGAGTAATATTAAAACATGTTATTTATTGATACATGTTTGGGATGATTATTATATGTTTAAAAACGTGATTGTATTTATTAGTATCTTAATTATGTAATTATGAATTAATATACATATGTATAAACAGTGGTGCTATATTTAAATAACAGTCTGTTTAAATTACATTTTTTGCTGCAGCAATTTTTTTGATAAAAACGTGACTGTGTTTTTGAATGCTATTAATTCTGTAATTATTGTTTAATATACATATGCATAAACAATGAATTAATACCATTAATCTGTTTTAGTTGCATTCTGTTTAATAGAAACTTGACTATTTTATATGATATTAGTTCTGTAATTTTGGATTAATATAAAGAATTTTGGATTAATTCTGTCTAAACACGTTTTTATTAAATAAAAAAATTTATTTTGAGTTCTGAAATCACGTATTAACAAACATCAGTATATTATGTGATTTGAACATGTCAAAATAATTAAAAACTCTTAAAATGCCAAAAACAGAATTCTAGCACGCGACAAATTCTGAATTTTTGTCGAACTCCGATTGACCTTAAATTTGGTAGGTTCATCAGAAATGGCCCAACTTAAAAAACTCATTAGTTTGCTGATGATGTGCGTCATTTTTTGGGCATTCAGGGTCGTCTAGATGGAGTTTTGGCCTTTTTTTCTATTTTTTGGAATATTTTTTAATTTAAATAAATAAATATATATGTGTGTGTGTGTGTGTGTGTATGTGTGTGTGTGATGGTAGGGTTCAATTTTCATTGTTTCCAATCATGTTTTACAGCAATATAATGAATTTATATGTTGACATAGGTCTTCTTCTACATCAGATAAATTCATTATAGATGATTACTGTAGTTTTGCCTCTAGTTATTTCATTACTTGTATTAACTCTCCAACTGAATTACATGTTGATTGAATGAAACTGGAGTTTATAAAAGTGATATTTACCTATCTTAAATTAACAGTTTACTCTCCATCTGAGTTGGTCCTGTTTAAATTTATGGGGTTAATATCTTACGTCACTCATATATTTTGCATGAATAGTTAAGTTTCCCTAACGAATCTAAATGTTCAATGAGCATGGTTATATGTGTAATGTGTTGTTTTGAATGTAATCATTCTTAATACATAACTAATGATCCATTTAATGTAAATATCTCCCAGATTAACCATGTCTTCATTCAACCCACTTACCTCAATTTTGAGCCAAAATAAGTTAGAAGAACCGAATTATGTTGACTGGAAAAGGAACCTTGATATTGTCCTAACTGCTGAAGGTTACAAATTTGTAATCACTGAGGAGTGCCCAGAAAAACCTGAAAATGCTACAGATGATCAGGTTAAGGCCTATGACAAATGGGTTAAGGTTGATGAGATGGCGCGATGTTACATTCTTGCCTTTATGGCAAATGTTTTTCAACAACAGCATCAGTTTATGGGGCCTGCTTATGATATTATCGAAAGTCTCAAAGAGATGTTCGGTGAGCAAAATCATGCAGCTAAGCAGACAACCATGAAAGCCCTTTTGAACACTAAGATGGCTGAAGGATCGTCGGTCAGGGACCATGTTCTGAAGATGATGAGTCTTCTGAACAAACTGGAGGTCCTTGGAGATGTGATTGATAAGGAGTCTCAAGTTGAGATGGTCTTGCAGACTCTGCCTGACAGTTTCAACAATTTCGCTTGAACTATTATATGAACAAAATGGATTTGTCACTAGCAAAATTGTTGAATGAGCTGCAAGCGGCAGAATCTATTATCAAACAACAAGCTCTTGTTGTGGCACTCAATGTTGAGAAAGCTTCGGTTTCTAAGTCTAAAGGCAATAAGAAAAAGAAGAAGGCTCAAAAGGTTCTGGAACCTGGTGGTGCGGCTGGTGTGAAAAAGCCCAAAGGCAAGTGCTATCATTGCAAGCAACCCGGGCATCACAAGAAGCAATGCCCTGCCTATCTGGCAAAGTTGAATAAGCAGGGTAATTCAAATTTAAATGTCATTGAAACTTGTTTAACGGTTGTTTCTACCATATTTTGGTGTGTATATTAAGGAGCCACTAATCACATCTGCGCTACTTTGCAGGGATTTTCAGGAAACGCGACGGCTAAGTGAGAATGAAGTTTGCATTTTTCAAGCCAATGGCGAGCCAGCACCAACTTTAGCTTTAGGAGATATTAGAGTTTCGTTTAGTAGTGATAGAGTTTTAGTTTTAAAAGATGTTCTCTACGTACCTTCTATTAGAAGGAATTTGATTTCGGTTTCAAAAATAATGGATGCTGGTTATAATGTTTATTTTGATAATAATTCTGTTGTTATTAAGTTTAATAAACGTTTTATCTACACTGCTGCTAGAGTACATGACCTTTTTATTCTTGATATATCTCCTCATGTGCTACAACAACCAAAAGAGTTAAATAACATTAATCTACCACATAAAAGAAAAAGTATTTCTGAATTGAGTCAAACTTATTTATGGCACTTATGTCTAGGCCATATAAATCTAAATAGGATTTCGAGATTGGTCTCTGATGGAACTTTGAGTTCATAGAAAGTGGAATCACTACCAACATGCGAATCCTGTTTAGAATGCAAAATGACCAAGAGACATTTTCCCTCAAAAGGAAATACGACCAATGATAAGCTAGAATTAATTTACTCTAATTTGTGTGGTCCTATGAATATACAAGCAAGAGGTGGTTTTGAGTATTTCGCGACTTTCACAGATGATTACTCAAAATATGGATATATTTATCTGTTGCGACGTAAGTCTGAATGCTTTGAGAAATTCAAAATATTTAAGACGGAAACGGAGAAACGACATGATAAATATATTAAAACATTGCGATTTGATCGTGGTGGTGAATACCTTTCTGCAGAATTCATAAAATACTTATCAGATAATGGAATTACATCTCAATTATCTGCCCCAGGAAGACCACAATAAAATGGTGTGGCAGAAAGAAGAAATAGGACCCTTATGGAAATGGTTAGATCAATGTTAAGTTATTCCGATTTGCCTCCTTCCTTTTGGGGATATGCTTTAGAAACAGCAAACTACATTCTAAATTTGGTTCCTTCAAAGTCAGTACCTTCAATTCCAGTAGAATTGTGGACTGGGCGCAAGCCAAGTTTACAGCATATTTGGGTTTGGGGTTGTCCAACACATGTGCTGAAAGGGAAAGCAGATAAATTGGAATCAAGGACAGAAGTATGCATTTTTATTGGATATCCAAAAGGAACAAAAGGCGATTTGTTTTATTGTCCAAAAAGAAAATAAGGTAATTGTTACGACAAATTCCAGTTTTTTAGAAGAGGACTATCTAACGAACCATATTCCTAGAAGTAAACTAGTTTTACCGGAATTAAACAATGGAGTAACTAAAGACTCATCTCTAGAACGTATCCCGGAAGCCAGTATTGACATACCACTACGTTATCGTAGTGGGAGAAATGTCAATAGGCAGCAGATTGCACAAGAGCAATTGCCTGACATCTCACTACCCCAAAGTAGTGAGAGTAATGTTGAGCAACCTCAGATTGTTGAACAACCTAAAATTATTATGCAACCTGCACTCCAGGAAGAAGTTAATGATATCCTAGAACCGCAAGGTGTGGAGGATAACATTGAGGCTTCAGTTCCAGGAAATGATGATATGATTCAACAACAAAATCAGCCTCCACCTATATTGACTAGTCATAGTGGGAGAATTATTAGAAAACCTCTTCGGTTTGCGCTCTTGGGAGAATCTTATGATATAATTCCTGAAGAGCCTAATACAGAACCTATTAATTATGACGAAGCACTACATGATGCAGATGATGATAAATGGGTTGATGCTATGAAATATGAAATGGAGTCCATGTACTCCAATCAAGTCTCGGATCTTGTAGAACCACCTACTGGAGTCAACCCATAGGTTGTAGATGGATCTATAAGAAAAAAAGAGGAGTGGATGGAATAGTGCAAACTTTTAAATCTAGGCTTGTTGCAAAAGGGTTTACTCAAAAAGAAGGGATCGATTATGAGGAAACTTTTTCGCCAGTAGCCATGCTTAAATCCATAAGGACTCTCTTATCCATTGCGGCTCATTACGATTATGAGATCTGGCAAATGGATGTCAAGGCCACTTTTCTAAATGGATGAGTGCATTTATATGGCACAACCAGTTGGTTTCATAAAAAGTAGTAATGAGCACATGTTGTGTAAATTAAAAAAATCCATTTATGGATTGAAACAAGCTTCTAGGGCATGGAACACTTGTTTTGATGCATCGATTAAGACATTCGGTTTTGATCAATGTGAAAATGAGTCTTGTGTCTATAAGAAGTGGAATGGAGATAAAGTCGCATTTTTAGTTCAGTACGTAGATGAATATTTTGCTCATAGGAAATAATGTGAGCATGTTGAATTTAGTAAAGGAGTGGTTGTCCTCACGTTTCGATATGAAAGACTTGGGACATGCATCACATATCCTTGGGATCAAGCTTATGCGAGATCGCAAGCAAATGATATTAGGTTTGTCCCAAGCACTTTATATTGATACTATTCTCACCAGGTTTAGCATGCAAGATTTCAAGAAAGGCTTTCTCCCCTTTAGACATGAAATCTCTCTGTCAAGAGATCAGTCCCCAAAAACAACTGATGAGATAGAAAAGATGAAGGCGGTCCCTTATGCTTATGCTGTAGGGAGTCTTATGTATGTTATGCTATGTACGAGACGTGATATCTGCTTTGTTGTTGGCATTGTTAGTAGATTTCAGTCTAACCCTGGTCGAGAACACTGGACTGCTGTTAAGCATATAATCAAGTACTTGAACAGGACTAGGGATTTTATGTTGGTGTATCACTCAGGTGATCTTGCACCTATTGGCTATACTGATTCAGATTTCCAGTCAGATAGAGACTCTAGAAAATTTACCTCGGGATATGTTTTTACCTTAGGAGGTGGAGCCATAAGTTGGAGGAGCATCAAGCAATCATGTGTTGCTGATTCCACCATGGAAGCCGAATATGTGGTTGCATCTGAGGCAGCTAAAGAGGTTGTTTGGCTTAGGAACTTTCTGAAAGAGCTTAGTGTGGTTCCTTTGGTTCAAACACCAAGTGTACTTTATTGTGACAATAGTGGTGCAGTTGCAAACTCGAAGGAACCAAGAAGCCATAAAAGAAGTAAGCATATTGAGCGTAAATATCACTTAATTCGGGATATAACTCAGAGAGGTGATGCAAGAGTATTGAAGATTGCATCAAAGGACAATTTGGCAGACCCGTTTACAAAGAGCTTGACACAGAAGATTTTTGACAAGCATGTAGAAGGAATGGGTGTTAGAGTAGTAGACGCATGGTTATGAGTCCACGTGGGAGATTGTTGGGATATACTATTAACCATGCGGTTTAGACATAGTATTATATTTTATTCTTTATGGAACAATTATTTATTTAATTTATTCAATTCAATAAAGTACTATTTTAAATAGATCATTTGTTACATGTGTGTCCTTTTAGTTATGTAGTAGACAATTTAGTGTATGGAGTCTTAGCTCATGCACAGAAGATTAAATTGTTGGTTCTCATAATTAATAAACTATGTTCACAATCAAAGATATTGTTGGACAAAATATCTTGATGATTGTAGCACAAGATTATTGTATAATTTGTCTTGATTATGGGAGTAGTTTTACTCCAACTTCTTGTGCTAGTATACTCAGTGTATATTGAACGGACCAAGTAGAGAAAAGATATTTTTGTACTGAATATATAAAATATTTTCTCTAATTTATTAAATGAGCTTATACTCCTAATCTTGATATAATTATTATGATCAATGTAATTTGTTTATTGTTTTGATTTATCAAAAGGTACGACTCTATTTAAAGTTAATATATGCCTAATAGATTGGACAATAACGACTAACATTTGTGAATAATAATTAGTTGATAGAATCCATGACTCGGTTTTGGGTTTGATGATACCCCTTTATGTAAGCTTATAAGTTTTTATGTGAAAACTCGGCCAGTGGATTCTGTATCCATCACATGAAATGGTTTAAGCGGAATTGTAAAGGATTTTTAATTAGTTAATTGAATTAAATTTTCAGTGATTTAATTTAATTAACTGGTATTTAAAATCTTAACGTGGGGAGTTAAAATAAGTGTTGATGAATTTTCGAAATTCATATTGAGGAGTTCAATTGCAGTTTTTTAGTGGAATAAATTGCAATTAATTATAGTAAGAATTAATTCATGCTAATTTCGAATTAATACTATAATTAGTAGCCTCTTATTATTTCTGTGGTCCCTGCTATACCTAGTAAAAACCTGGACAAACTTGGGTAAAAAGTAGCTTGGGAGAAAAGTTATCCTTTTGAGTTAGAGTAGAATTCTACTTGTAGAATCCTACACGTTTTTTAGCCCTATTATGGCTTAATTTCGGGTCTATTAAAGGAAGACTAGTTTCACCTAATTAATTACCTTTCAGTTGTATTGTTCTTGCCCACCCAATAGCAAATTCGTCCAAGGTTTTACTAGGCAAATAGCAGAAGGCTGCAGCCCTGGATTCTTGCTGCTTGGAAGGTTTGTGCAACTACTTCAAGAGGTTAGTGCTTCTAATCTCGTTATTATTGTATTGTCTAGTTCATATGTATTTGATGCCCGGATAATATGCTTGCTTCCGCTGCGCATGATCTTACGGATATGAGAGATGTGAGTTGAAAAAGAAGGAGAGATGAAAGCAGAAAAAGGATGGAGAGAGGAGAGGAGAGAAAATAAAAGGAAAGGGAGCAACTGAATCTCTTGATTTAAGATATTAATATAAATTATGGGAAAAATGGATAGATTTGAAACTTTAGATAATTTTGATAACTAAGTTTGAATTAAAATGTAGGAATGAAAAAATCTCTTTACAAAAGTATTAGAAACACTTTTGATATATACTCGGGGAGATCATGGAAAATGTTTAACATACTTCTAATATGATTCGTTCCTTATTTAGAAAAGACTAGTTTTAGTGTACTTGATGATTTAAAATCTAAGAGTTTGTCTGAAATAGATAGTCTTTTATTAAGATTCTTAAAGATTTATCAAATAACATAAATTAAACAATCGAATTATATGTCTTCTCGTTTATCTCCCTTCAGAGGCTTTAATGTTACCCAACTAGTACGGTTTTAGTTGTTGAAATAACAAAAATATATATTATGATTTGAATATCTTTGTAAAAATATGCGCGAGCAAAGAAACATTACTAAAACATGAATTTAACATTGCCAACAAATTACCATAAAAAAGTTAAAATTTTTATTAAGAGTGTGTATACATACGTATTAATTTAGATATATTTTAAATATAATTTATTTAGTGTCCTAAGTATTTGGACTTCCTGCATATTTCAAACAAGAAAATAGTAATGCAAAATTTTAATTTGATTTTAAAATTTTAAATATTATAAAAATATATTGTTATTCAATATAAAAATTATTTTTAAAGAATAAAAATTTGATCAACATTTCGTGTAGAGGTTTCATGCTTTTATAATATAAATTAAACAATCGAATTATTCTATGTTGAAATAATTTTAATTTAGACGTTATTGTGTTAATAATTTTAACTTAATATGTGATTTTATGCCCCCATATTTTAATTTTTTAATCACAATTGAGTCATCATCGTTCTCATCCTTATTTTATAAGTATTGCACTAAGGATATATTTTTATTAGTAGAATTTATATAAGATAAAATATTTATTAATTTCAAATTTCACTTCTTACCTATTTTAATAAGGAAAGATATATGCAAAATTTTACATTGATTTTAAAGTCCTAAATGGTAGGAAACTAACTTAAGCTACAAACATGTCCATTGTAAAAACTAATAATATTTCGCTAATGATCTGTGTAATTTTTACATAGAGTATAAATAGATACAATCAAAGTTCCTCTCCAAATTAAATTAGAAGCCCTGAATCAAAAGTAATAACCTAATTGTTCAACAATTCTTTTGTAACTGCATTCTAAATTGTATCTCTTAAGCTTCACATTTTTTTATCTTCCTTTGTTGCTATACTGGATATGTTGTTGTTGTTGTTATTGTTGTTGGTGCTGCTAGTCCAATAAACATACCCCCGAAAAGGAGGCAATTGATCCATATTTGGGTGGCCACCGTGAGGGACGGAGATGCAGGTTCTGCCGAACCTAATAACTTTTGTTCAAACCATGCATTTGTCTTAAGAAATTTGTTGAATATGTACAGTTTATTAATTTAGAACCCAATAACTTAAAAAGATTACGATTCCAAACATATAGACTTAATTTCTAGCTCTGCCTCTCACACTATGGGTTTAAACTTTGCCATGAATAAAAAAATTTATATTTAAGTAAGAAAAATAGAAGCACGGACTCATCATATGTGAAATTTCGAACTGATATTCGAAAATTTCTCAATTATAAGAAAAAGAAAAATAATTTCAAAGTTATTTTTGGTTAATTTTGAATATAGCATGCGAAAGTTGACTTTCCAAGTTGGCACAGACAATATTTATGAACCTGTGGCCTGTGGGAACTGTTGTGTTCTTCTCCAAGCCACACGTAAAAGAAAAATTGGAGTGTACAAAAATTTAAAAAAAAAAAAAAAGCAAAAGGAAATTGTGGCAGTTGAATTATTCTTGACCTTGAGCACGCACTTTTTAACTTGTAAAAGTGTTTGGCAATAAAGAAAAAAGAGCTTAAAAAAAATATTAAAATATGCTTAAAAGAAGTCAAAATTAATAAGTTGAAAAATCCAACTTTTTTTAAATTGGCTTAAAAACTATATTACTTTGATCAAGTATATTATAATCTTATCCCTTATAATTTTTCTTAATTTCGAAATTATCCCTCACTACAAAACTTGAAATTAGTGTTGTCTTCTTCCTTCCGAAATTGCAGTATCAACTTTCTTTCATTTTACTCTTTTTCGTTCTCATTCTTCTCCAGATAGTAAACATTTTTCTTTTTCGGATGGTGCTCTTTTCTTTCTTATCCTTATCCCATATCGTTTGCTTTCTTCGAAACAAAATTGGCTTAATTTTCGTTTGATTTCTTCATACTACTTTTACTTTTTTAAATTGAAAATAAATTAAAATATTAATTATTATGTATTTATATTATTTAGAATAAAAAGTTACGGTAATAAGCTTCTTTATAGGTTTAACAGCTTTAAGGATATTTCAGTAATTTTAATAAAAAAAATACTTAATATACTTGTTTACCAAACACTTCAATAACTTTTTTTCAGTTCCAGCACTTTTATTCAAACACGTAATTGATTATTTATAAAACAAGCTCCCGCGTTTAAAAACTACTTTTAAGCACTTCAATTAAAAACAAGTACTTTTTTTAAGTCAATACAAACGGACTCCTTGTTTGGTTTTTCTCGGTTTGGTTATCCAACTCAAAGGGAATATAATAAAATATCAACATCCGAAAAGGAATACAATTCTTCTTCGTCGTTCCTCTTCTCATCTTTCAAATTCTCTTTGTTCTCGCCGGTCGCCGGAGATTCAATCGGAATCTTTTTTCAAGACGTTTATGGATTGCAGAAGCAAATCCCTTTCAGCATCGCCGTCCGCCGTCAACAATCAATCTTTGCTTCTTACAATTCTGCAGTTTTCATCTCAGCTCTCTAAACCTTCATTCACTCCTTTTACCCCTTGGATACGATACCTCCCGTTCAGTTTCTCCTGATTTCTCTATCTCTAAAGGTATATTGACTGTTTTACCCTTGGTTCCTGCTTAATGTTTAAACTATTAGCTAAAGGTTGGGATTTGACTGCTTTTTTTTAAATGAACGTAAAGACTGCGAGGATTTTTACTGTTTCTGAATGGTGCAAAGGTTAATTGTATTGTAGTTTTCCTAAATTTGAGCTAGAGGTTGGATTTTTACTGCTTTATAGAACTGCAGAATGTTATTGACTATTTTACCCATGATTTCTTTTTTACTCTTTCAAATTTAGAATAATAGTATATTGAAACAGGAATGTAAGTTAATTGTAGTTCTCCCAAGCTTGAGCTAAAGGTTGACTTTTACTGCTTTATCCAAAGAAAGAAAAGAGTTGGATTTTACTGCTTTATCAGAAGAAGATAAAAAACACGTGTAAAGGTTGGATTTTTACTGCTTCTCAATGATGCAAAGGTTTTGAAGTTAAAATTGTAAATTTGATTGAAGGTGATTATTATAGGATATTAACAAGAATATATGCTAGTTGCCGTATTCCTAAATTTTAGCTAAAGGTTGAACTTTTGCTGCTTCTGAATGCTGCAAAGGTTCTTGAAAATGTAGAAAGTTAATGTATTACTAAGGTGATTATTGTAGGAGATAAGCTGTGTGAACATCATTGGTTTTAACTTTTATTTATGTCAGTGCAATGGTAAATATAATACTGCTTTAAATCAAATTTCGTCTTTCAAGTATGGTTGTAGAACTTAATTGAGAACCAACATAAAAAGAGTCTTAATTGGATTGAAGTACTAAAATTAGTTTGCATAAAAGTAAGCTGATCAAAAGATTGTAAGAGAAAGGCCTCGTGGTTAAAGCATTGGAGTAACAACCTACAGATATCACGTATGAATCCTAGTTAAAACACTTGGTGAACCTACCTGTTCTAACCTTGGTACACAAGATTACACAAGCAATATATGCTTGTGGGTTGGACAGGATGTCTGGTGAATTAATCGAGGTGGTCATAAGTTAGCCATGGCACCATAGATATTAAAAAAGAAGAAAATGTAGACAGATCTAAAGTGGAGAGCTTATGATAGTTGGTAGTCTAGAATAAATTTGGAGTTTTGGACCCGTCAAAGTTAAACAGTGTTTTTTAACCGTCCTTATATGCATGTGTTACATTTTTAGCCCTATAACTCTAGCTTTTGTATGTAATTTAAGTTCAAAATTTTGTTGCAGTTTAAACTCTTTCACTGAAGCTGTCATTTTTTCCAAAACCTGGAGCCTAAATTTAAGCTTGAATTAAGGAGACATTATCCGAGTTACAGCCAAGAAGAGGAAGTGGTGTGGCACTTGAAATGATTTAAGTGCAACTAAAGATGGCTGCTTCTACAAGTGTGACAAGTCCTCTACATAGGAAGATGTCTGGGAGGAGAGCTAAGACTTCTGGTTGGGCTGCATTTGACCATAACGAGAGACGGAAGCGACAAGGTCTTGAGCCAGAGCCTGAAACAGAACCCTTCCCGCTCTTATCCGTTCCTACCGCTTCTTTAAGTGGTCCATCTCCAAGCATCTCAAAGAATAGTGGAGACATGGTAGAGAAACCTTTTTCATCCCTGCTGCGACCAGCTGTAGGTTTTCCATCCTTAATGGCTACAGAAGGGTCTAATGCCAGTCAAATACAAGTTGGCGATTCTCGTCTCAACCAGAGTGATGGTTTTATCAAAGAAAGAGGTTTTCTTGAGGTGTGTCAAAAGCTTAAGGAGCTCCACCCCTGGACTGATGACACCTTGATTGCAGATGTCATGGCTGGTGTAAATGATTTCAATACGGCCTTAACATTGTTGGAAGCAATGGTATCTCCTGATCATACATACGTTGCGCATGACAACAGAAAAACCAAGGGATTTGATATTGACAATTTTTTAACTCCAAAAGAAGCAAATACTCCCTGCATGCAAAAGTTTAAAGGAGAGACAGTTACTAAAGGTGTGAAGTCTAATAATGAGGCTTCTCTCGCGAATAATAGTAATTTTGCCACTAATAAAGGTGTGTCATTGACCGACAGCGTGAATTTGGATGACTTGAGTCATGTGTTCGTTAAGTGTCTTCAGAGCAACAGTCAAGAACTAATAAACAACTTTGTTTCTAATGAGAACAAACTTCATTTTGATGGAGCAGCGGGGAGTTTGGGGTTTATACCAGATGAGCCTGAGTGGGAAGAGGATGATATTTATTCAATCCATCGGAAGGACGCGATGAAAATGACGAGGTAAATTTTACTTGCACTTGTATATAGGCATTTTACCTTTAGAATGCTAATATGATTAAACGATCATTTCCTTGCTTCCCTTTTTTAATTTCATTTAAGATTGCAAGGATGGTTTATAATGAAGATAAGGATAAAGTATACCAGCAGAGGGTCAAGCGTTGGCTGGGTTTTGTTCATGCCATTAACTTGATTGAAAAAATGAAACCTTAAAGATTTTAGCCAAATGTGTTAAAACTGTGACTCTTATTTTTCTTTCACAAAAAACTTTGATTCTTTATACTGAAAATCTGAACCATGCACCAATTTGAAGAATCCAAAAAGAAATAAGACGACATTCGTGAGAGGAAAAACAATATAACACCCTTTTCATCTATCCTCTCCTTTCTTTTATCTATCACCAGTATTAACACCTTTTTCGAAGTAAATATAGAAGCAAGTGGAAAGATGGGATGCAGACAATTTAAAAAGCTAGAACACAATGATAGGGCACAATAATATCCCACTATTTAAATACCAAAGATTTCGATCATCGATTGATACATATACTTAGAGGGGAATATATGTAAAATTCTACAGGTTCAACAGTAGTCCTACTTATCAGGGCAGCTAAGACTTGTATCTTGAGTTTGTGTTTCATGAAATCTTTTACTACGTGCGAGGCTGTGGTAGTTGGTGAACATTTCTGTTGTTAGTGATATTTCTCTACTTGAGGTGATCCTCTCTCTAAGATCCTGTGAGCCGAAGATGTCTTCTCAAAGCTCGGCCTGGTTTGGTTGTCAAATAAAGAATTATTCATATGTGGCCTATTTGGAGATGGCAACTTTAGTATGAAATATTGGGAAAATTTTAGTGGCCAAACAACTTCAAGAGCAAATATCGTACTTTGAACAAACTAAGTTATGCAACATAATATGATGAAACAAACCTTCTTCGTTCTTTGTTATATTTTCATTGCAACTGTAATTTTTAGAAGTTACATGCTTTTGAACGTGTAAAGCTCTTATCCTGGTTATTATTACATCAATCTGAGATCCTCTCTTCTTCTATAAACAGGTCAGCGGCTCGACACTCTAAGGCTGCCAGTGACGCCTATCTCAGAGGTGACCACTTATCTGCCCAACATTTTTCTCTAAAAGCCCAAGAAGAGTGGGTTGTTGCTAACAGGCTAAATGCCCAGGCAGCAAAGGAAATTCTGAGCGCCCGCAACTGTAAGAATGATGAATGGACATTCGACTTGCATGGTCTTCATGCAACAGAGGCAGTTGAAGCTTTACAAGAACATTTGCAAAAGATTGAATCTCAGGTGAATCGTGCTGGTCATATGAACCAAGTGAACTTGAAGCCCAGCTTTGGAGCTGCTGTATCTGTTGAAACTTCAGATTGTATTGATGTAGATAATGAGAGCAAAGGCTCCCTGATGAATAAGCAGCGACCAGCTTTCTTGGAGGTCATAACAGGTATTTTCCTCTTGAAAAGTGTTGCTCAAGGATATGATACATCTTATAAGTAGAGATGTATTCACCAGCAACATGTTCTTCAATGTGGTTGTAGTTATAAGTTGCGTGTTTGAACCTGTTTTTACTTCTATCTGGATGACTGTCGCTTCACCACTCACTCTATATCTTTAGCTCTATGCATTCTGTTGCTATCTGTAGGTATTGTGAGAATGGTGTGTTTTCAAAAAATGTTGTGCAGTAGTTGCTTTAACTAGGAAGATTGAGTAGCCTGCTGTGACTTGCTAAGCTTGATACGTGATGAATCATTATCAAGAGCTCAATTTCATACATGTTATCAGGTCATAGCATCGCGTACATAAATGAGTCTGTAATCCTTCCTTTTAATAAAGCATACTTATTGTGTTAATCATTCTTCCCAGCATGGCAAAACTTCTCATTGATCGTAATTTGTTTTTTAATTTTATTTAATTGGAGCATCTTTTGTTACTAGTTTAACTGATTTGCAAGCATAAGGTCGTATGACTAGTCTGAAGTGTTGCTGTATACAATTTCACAGGTAAAGGAACTCATAGCCGGGGACATGCTGCCCTTCCACTGGCCATAAGAAGCTTTCTCATCGAGAACGGGTATTATTCTCTTCCTTTTAGGCATACAGGTCCTCCAAGTGCTCTAGTTTGTGCGGTTCTAATTTTCTAAGTAAACATTTAGCAAATGTTCACTTTACCCGGTCAAACTAAATGAAACATGAATATTATGTTCTGCAGATATCGTTATGAGGAGACAAGGCCGGGGGTGATCAGAGTTAGGCCAAAGTTCCGACCACAATCAATTACGTTTATGCCCCCACCCCCACCCCAAAAAAAAATAACCACGCCTCAACAAAAAAAACAAGCAAACACTTCTCTATATTATTAACTTCGTTGAGAGATCTCGAGTCTCGGAACTGGTCCAAGACTCGAATCCTCCTTTACTCCCTCTGTTCCATTATATATGTAACTATTTCCTTTTAGTTGGTTCTAAAAAGAATGACACCTATTGTATTTGGTATATTTTGACTTTGAACTCTACATTTATCCTTAACAGCATGCTCTTGTAGTCATAGAACTGTCAAGGTATGTTTAAAACCACAAGTTCTATAGGGTGGTTTTGGCATGTGTAGAAGTCTTTTTTCTTTCTTAATTCTATGTTCAATCATATGCAGTCGTATAAAATGAAACAGATGGAATAGTATTAAGTATTATGCATCTTGCTTCAGTAGTTTTGGTAATTCGATACCACTGAATATTATGCTTTTCATTGCTTATACTAGAATATATTGGAGGCATCTTTGGCACCTTAGTCCTAATACTAAGGTTTTATAAACTTGATAAATTTTTAATCACTGGTGGGATTGTGATACGGCTAGTAATTTGGGCCAAGGTCCTCACTGCAACTGCTAAAGCTCTATCCTCTTCTAAATCTTATCATAGTATTCTCTTTCTCTTGCCAACAAGAGGTTCTTTCGTCGGTATGACTCCACAAAATCATCTCTGTTTCATTAATCTCTTTTGTTTTTAGAGCAGCAACTCAGCAAATTTTGTTCTAAGACCACAAACAAGTGAGGTTTTTGCAAACAAATCTCATGATGCTAGTGGCTCCTCTATCTATTCATTATCTGTTGTGTATAAACTCTAAAATAGAACTGGGGGAGTTGTTCAAGTCAGTTAACAGGAAACTCAATACAATTTGGGTATGCTTAGAAACTTGTAGTACTTGAACACCTAAGCTCAAACTGAAATTGATTTAGGTAACACTGGAGAGCATACCTTATGTCTTATCACCAAATCCGAAAGAAGACTATTGTCTTGTGATCTGAGAATTCGATAATCACCAACTTTTCCAATGAATCAAACCAACTCTGATTTTTAAAGAACAAGAGTTCAACTTGAGTACTACAGCAACAACAAACCCAATATAATCCCAATAGTATGGTTTAGGGAGGGTAGTACGTACGCAAAACTTACCTCTACCTTGAAGGTAGAGAGGTTGTTTTTGATAGACCCCGGCTCAAGGAAAGATGAAAAGAAAACAGTAACAACAACAAGATAATAAGAAAACAAAGCGAAAGGAACAACATGTGATAATAGAAATCTAACAATAAGAGTACAAGACTAACACTTATAATACTAGTATGGGAAAGTACTCTCGACTACTAGCATTCTATCTTAATTCTCGACCTCCACACCTTCCTATCAAGGCTTCAACTTGACCAACCTTTTTTTTCCAGGTATCCGAGATCCACTGAGTATGTCCCCTAAAGCACTCGTTATCCAAGGGCTCTCCATTGCCACGATTCGAACATGATAAATCAGTAAGGAGATTGTCACACCCCCCTTTGGTTTGAGTGCCAGCTCTTGCTTACACAGAAGCAGCATAATTGATGAGGCAGACCATGAGAAGCATGGGGACATGATATTCATCTGGGGTCTAGGGAGTAGCCCTGAAAATGACCTTATTTTACATGATTTCATGACAACCACAGAGAATCATCGTTCTTGTAACAACAAAGTTAATAAAACGAACCTCAACTGAAGAACTATTTGATCGACTTTCTTTTCACTAGAAAATTTCAATAGAAGAAATTTTTATATAATGCCACAAGTCAGTAGTCAAAACAGCAAAAGGTACATGTCAAGCACAAAATTTTTGAACAATCAACCAGGATTAGCCTCCACCAAAGTCCATATAGATGACAAAACTTTAAATGGTTTGCAGCTGCAGTATGATTTTGAAAGCATTCGGGTGCTATGTTCATTCTGGAATTAGCTGGTCGTTGTCCGCATCGCCTTCTTCCTCGATTTTTGGTTTTGATTGACCTTGCCCTGCTCCAGGGGCTTGCTTCTTCTTTATTCCACTCACAATATCATCAATTCTCAGTAGCAGGCAAGCTGCTTCAATAGCAGTTTTAAAAGCCTGTGCCTTTACAGCATAGGAATCCCATATCTGGAATTTAAAGTCTCCAATTAATATAAGTTCCATAATTTCATTACTCAAAAGGTAGTAAAAGATGACAACAGGTGACGCACTTTGAAAATAAAATTTATAGTTCTAAGGAGTTAAAGCAGTGCCCAAAAAATTGGATTCCGGAAATAATTTATACTAGCATAATGAAGAGCAAAGTGGGTTTAGTATAACTGAAATATAAAGCCTACTATAAAAGCATTATCTTTATTTAAGTCAATCTCCTAATTTCCAATAATTATTTCAACTACTGAACTTATATTTATTTTTCATTAACCTAACAAAATCTAATTAACATACAAAGTATACCCTTATCTAGTTTTTGCTATATTTTTAGCAATCTGATTTCATGTGTCCTGGGGTTGGAGTGTATGAGAAAGAAGTTAAATATCATACCTTACGCTCTTTCATGTCAGCAATCTCACCAGTGTTTCCGTCTATGCCTATCCATGCATTCTCGCCATTTGCATGCTATAGGTATGTGAAAAGAATTAGATGAAGAACGCAAATATATACTTAAAGGCAGCATATCCAACTTCAAACATGCAGAATTTTCACCTTTCCTTGAAGGGCGGTCATAGTGCGAATCACGTTAACACCACAGTTCTGAGCCAAAGTTCGTGGTATAGCTTCAAAAGCAATTGCAGCAGCTTCATAAGGCCACTGCATATATGACAATAGAAGGATGAAAGTTTCAGATTCCCTTTGTTTTTTCCAATTTACACATCATGACTTGATATCTCTCTGCAAAACGTAGCAAAAGTTGAACAAACTTACCTTTTCTATGCCTTCAACAGATGAACTTTTCTGCTTTAACATGGCAGATACAGTTAACTCTGTTGCACCACCACCGGGAACCAGTTTAGGGTACTTGATGATGTTTCTGGCAACAGACATGGCATCCTGCAAAAGTATATGAAACAGCTCAAAACAGTGTACTTAACAGAGATCCTCTGCTAAATATGTGGAACTGAGAAAATACCTGTAGATTTCTTTCCACTTCATTCAGTAGATCCTTGCTCGCACCCCTTAAAAGAACGGTGCATGCTTTTGGATCCCTGCAATCAACAATGAAAGTAAAGAATTCGTCCCCAATTTTTTTCACTTCAAACAGACCAGCACCAGTGCCAACATCAGATTCCTGCAACTCATCGGGTCTATTAACAATAACTGCCCCACACGCCTTGGCAATTCTGTTATTGTCTGTCTTCCTTAGCCTTCTGATTGCAGTGACACCAGCCTTGCTCAGATAATGGCATGCCAGATCGCTAAGTCCCTTTTCAGTGATAACCACGTCTGGCTTGAACTTAAGTATCTGTGCGCACATATTCTCTATGTACTCTTCTTCCATTTTCAAGAGGACAGTCCAATCTTCCTCTCTAAGCAACTCTGCATTGGTTTGGTTCTCGCCTTTCTTGTACTCCAGAGGACTATCAAGAAGAATAATGCGAGGGTTTACAATCTTTCTCTTCATTTTGCCAGGGGCAACTACATCTTTATTTATCATTACTCCTTTAAGCACCACTGAGTCTTCCAACTGCCCACCCGGAACCTTCTCAACCTTGATGTACTTCTTGATGTCCACCTCGCGAAGCCCTTGGCCAACTTCCACGCCAACTATTGCTGTGGCATTAATAGCTAAATCCTGAAATAATAAATATCAGACCATAAACACTAATTTAGTAATACATGACCCTTTCAATCCTATTACAGAAAAGGACTTCTCAAATAGAAGACTTGACCTAGTGGTTAGTGGTAACCAAACCAAAGTAGAGGTGCTGGGAAGAAGAGATCTAGGTTAAATTC
>MU786315.1:61045-82214 GCA_026770625.1 Nicotiana glauca
CTTCTAAAATATTATTAATTAAATCCTATGGGAAAAAATGGAAGAACAAATATAGCAATATAACTATAAGAGAACTATAAGAAATGTTAGTAGTCAACTAGCCTGTATGCATGTCTTTCTTCTTGATCTTCAAACAGTTAATTCTTTTTGTGTGGGGTAAAAGAACTCAAACATAACTATGACATTAATGGTCGACTAGTCATATATCCATGTCTTCTTCATGTTCAAACCATGACTTCTTTTCATGCGGGGTAATAGAACTCATGAGAAAGATATCTATGCACGAATGTATGTTATGCTTTCGATTATTCCCACTTGTAGGTTATAGTACATATCTTCAAGAAGAGGTGATCTATACAAATTAAGACACAATACTAAGTTAAACCATTTTATTGTTTGATGTTTGCCAGTGTTCAGATGATAGAAGAAAACCAAACACTATTCCACTGTTTCATTGCTAATGAAATAGTGCAGAACCAGCTAAGAGCTCGAAAACAACGATGTCTTGATTTTAGGATTCTCATATTTCCTCTTGTTAAATTGCAATGATAAGAAAGAAAATCCCCAGGTCAACAGAGAAGAAAATTTCGTCAAATGACAGTCTTAGATCCTTGCTGTAAAAAACAGGTATATATGAACATTTCAGTTTCCAAATATTTACTTCTAGATGAAGGTTTTTCCATTCATTTCTTCATGACCTATGGAGGGGGGTTATTAGAAATAACTTAATACTTACTGCAATTAAATCCCCAAATTGACTAGTAAATTTTGTTCCGATGCAACTCTTCACCAGCCCCAACATTGTTGCACCTGCCACAATAGCAATTATTTGAGTAATAATTGCATGTTACATCACATTCAGAAAATTTATACGTGAGCTACAAATTACAATAATGCATAAAATCTCTCTGTAGTAAATCAGCATGAAAATTCGAACTTGTAAAAGAGCAGGGAACAATGAAAATCAAAATCCAAGACAAGGAGGACTAAGTTAAATGAAAAGCACAAAAGTCTTGATCTTAAGTTCCCAGAAATTTACTCATCTAAAGTAAAGCTTATCCACCTACATTATCATCACACTACAGTATTCCTTTATTAGCTAATGCATAACTTCCACAAACTCAGTTCAAAGTCAGTAAACCAACAGTTATTTCAAGAATTTCTTTTTAGAATGTTGTTTCTCTGCTTAGGATTCCATTTCTAGACCTAGCAATTCCAGCAGCCTTACAAAATCAGTTCCTTTGGCACTAGAACTTAAAAGCAATTAAGCAATCTCAACTAAAAAAAAATCCTGTTTTAGCTTAAATTTGCCTGTAATTCAAAATGAATCCCACTTTGGGGTAAAATGAGAAATGCCAAAAGTTCTTGGAAAATAATCCAAAAAATCAAGCAGTCTGGTAATTATCTAATCCCTTAAGGTAGGGAATGGAACTACTAAGATATAGAAGTATTCAGATTAGAGTTGCAAAAGAACAAGGACGTGTAAGAAGCAATGGGAGCTTACGATCGTTGACATCAACTGTCATTGCAATTTTGTCAAGCACAGCGACAGCATCCTCCAAAGCTTTAGTGTAAGCTGGTCACAGGAGCACATGTATTAATCTCAGATAACTTGAGCAGAAGGATTTATAAACTTGAGGAACATCTCTTACCTCGACATATTACAGTAGGATGATACTTTTTGTCAATAAAAGCTTCCGCAACATGGAGCATCTCACCAGCTGCAAAAGATATTGTAAAATAATTAGTATTGTAAAAGGAGTAAGCAACAAGCTGCCACCATAGGCGTTTATTAATAAACATGAATACTTTATTCATTTTATCATTCATTTACAGTTAAAATATTTTAATTATTAATATTTTGATCAGTTGTTGAATAAAATCAATTGAAATGGAATCATTTCGCCCTTCTTTAATTTAATTTTATTTAATTACACGTGTCATAAAACTATACAATAAGAATTATTGGCAAAAATTCTTATATTCAAATTGTTTTAACGATGAATTAATAATGAGATGGACTAAGCAATCTAAAGTGAATATTGAATTTTATGAACTTCTCAGCATAGTACTGTGCCAGAAATTACGTCTGCTTTTGTTAACTTCAAAGAAATTCAAGAAAAATTAAATATAAAAAAAACTTTATGTGTCAAAGTTTTCTTGAACTGGAAAAACTGGGTAAGATCCACCGAAGTGGGTACTTTATGTACCAATGTTTTTTCCCCGCTGCCTTAGATGTTCTTCTATTTCTCTCACTCCAAGTAGGGTCATTATTATCTAGTTGAATCACAGCTTGAGCCATTCCAGTTCAGTATATCTGATTTTTGCAGAACATGCACTAGTTGAGGTCCAGGGGAGGGTTTTAGAATAGAACATACTGTTTTACTTCGGCGAAATACATAAATAGCCCCTAAGTTGTCCACAACGATCAAAGAGACACTTCAATGATGCTAATAACTAGATAGACACCTCTGCTTGGTTATAAGTGTCTCTTTTGAACATCTTGATATGACATGGCAACACGCATGGAATACAATCGCTTTTGAGCACGTAAGGGGTATTTATCGGCTATCACCCATGGCCAACTACTAAAAGTACAAATCTCCTAATTTACCCTTATTGCTATCCAAATTTTCTCTCCTCGTCCATCCTCAATTCCCCCAACATGGTATTTCATCGCCCCTGCCGTCAACTCCACAAAACTCACCACCACCGACACCGCCAACAAGTCCATAGAGCCCGGCAACAACACATCTAAACAACCTTCAACTCCATAAGACCCATCTCCAACACCACTGACATCGCCGACATATCCACAAAACACACTACCAAGAAGCAGAAGAAGATTGGATATAGATCTGGGGAAATTTTAGAAAACTGGAGACTAATTTGAGACAAAGGAAGCAGTCACGATCCAGAAACAAAGAAACAAATAAAAAGAAGCGATGAACTAATTTTGGCAACATGATTTTCACATTCTTTCTTTCGGGTCTGCTGGGTACTAGACCAATTTTAGGCATGGCGGCAGGAATAGATTGAACCAGCCAAGCTTTGCAATTGGAAGAGTGAGCTGTTGTTATGAAGCGTTAATATGATACTTCGTGGAGCCGACGGAGACAGCGACATTCACTTCTTTGTTGCCTTTTATGTTCTAGAAAAAGGTGAACTTATGGGAGAAAATGGAAGATAGGGTGACTGATGTGATGGGTGCCTTTACATAGAAGAAGAAGTTGGAGATAAGAAAACTGATTTTTGATTTTTTTATTATTGTATTTTCTTTTTTTCAATAACAAGTGGTACTTTCATTCAAAATTACATGCGTCATCATTTCATTTGTCTATTGACATGTCATTAGAGAGTCAGCTTCACGCAAATAGTCTAATGGACGCAAGTATTTAGAAGACACACTTATAACTAAGCAGATGTGTCTATCTGGTCATTAGCATCGCTAAGTGTATATCTGATCTCATTGTGAACAATTGAAAGAGGCTATTTATGTATTTCACTGTTTACTTCCTTATATTTCCTATCAGGTTGTTTGGCAGATCTAGAAAGAAAGCAAAAGAAGTTTACTTCCTCTCCTTTGTCTCACTTTAGAGGCGTTGAAACTTGAAGTTGAAACAGGTGTGAAAGTACTGCGTGCCCTTTCAGTTTAACTTCAAAAACAAGAAAAGAGTCTCTTCCCCTCTTCTTGTATATCCTCTATTACTCCCTCTTTATTCAATTAATAAGTCTTGAAGCCAGATTTCTCACCTCGTCACCCGTAACCCTCCTCTCTTACTACCTCCATCCACCCCAATCATGCATAGGTTTGGTTTGGTTTTTGTTTTTGCTTTTCCTAATCAATTAAATGTTATTTTTTTAATTATGACAAGCTCCCATTTTTTTTGATAAGGTAAATTGTATTAATCAAAAGGGAGAGAACTCCCGTATACAGGAAGTATACCAAAAAGTAGAGAATTTACATCAGAACGCCCAATCTTCTATACAAGTAGCGGCTATTTGAGTGCACCAAAAAGCGATCAAAGATAAAAGACTATTCTTAAAATGTAAAAAAGAAGACTCAATCCCCTCAAAAGCTCTCATATTTCTCTCCCCCCAACCTATTCACCTGAGAGCTAATGGGGCGAACTTCCACGCCTTTTGCTTTATTCTTCTATGGAAACCGGCCCAGCTATATAACATTTCCTTTACAGTGCTTGGCAGCACCCATTGAACACCAAAGAGATTCAGGATTGCCCTCCACAAAGCCGAGGACACAGGGCAATGCAACAAAAGATGATCAACTTCTTCCCCGAGCTTTTACACATGTAGTACCAACTAACAAGTGTGATTCCTCTCTTTAGCAGATTTTCAGCAGTCAAAATCACTCACCTCGCCACTAGCCATGCAAAAAAGCACACCTCCGTGGGCGCCTTAGGAATCCAAATCGAGGAATATGGAAAAGTGGCCTCCTCTCTCACCAACATACTCTAGTAAAAGGACTTTACGGTGAACAAACCATCGCCACACAAACCCCATCTCCAAGATAGTTGGGGCCTGTCTTGCCCATATAGCAGTGTCAATAAATCTTGGAGCTCCGCAATCTCCCAATCTTGCATGCTCCTTCTAAATGAGAGGTCCCATACTAACCCTCCCCCCCCTCCCCTTTCATGCTCCTTACGAATCTGTTGGACCATCAATTCCTTCTAGTTCAAAACTCCGAAGACGTGGGGAAGGAGACCCTCAGAGTATCCTCTCCACACCACCTATGATTCCAAAAGCTGGTTCTCCTTCCATCTCCCACCACTTGCCACTGAAGGCTTCCCAATTCTTCATGATGCTCCTCTACATGCCACACCCAAAAGGTGTTGTGATTGCCTTGGTCCTCCAACCCCCTCCCGTGGAATCGTACTTTTCTACTATGATCTCCCTCCATAGAGCATGCTCTTCTACCCCGAATCTCACAACCACTTCCCCAACAAAGCTCTATTGAATACCCTAAGATCTGTTACTCCAAGTCCACCCCACTGTCTGCCAATTCACTAGATGGAACTTTCTAGTTCCATCCGCCCCATCCCAAAGAAAATTCCTTTGAAGACGCTCCATTTTTTCTGTGATGCTCACAGGAGCTTGCAACAGGGACAAGTAATAGGTGGACATACTCGATAAAGTGCTTTTAATAAGCATTTCCTTACCGCCTTTTAACAAGAATTGTTTCTGCCAGCCTGCTAATCTTTTTTCAACCCTTTCGATCACTAGATTCTAAATCGTAGTATCCTTATGCGAAGCGCCCAATGGGAGACCCAGGTAAGTAGTGGGAAGGGAACCCACCTTACATCTGAGAACATAAGACAAAGCATCAATGTTAGAAACCTCACCCACCGGGAAAGTCTCACACTTGCCGAGATTGATTTTGAGTACTGATACTATCTGAAACCACCGCAAGACCTGCTTCAGGTAGGTCAACTAATCCATATCGGCATCACAGAAAACCAGGGTATCATCCGCAAAGAGCAAATGAGAGACTCTTCGGGCACTAAGCACCCCGATCGGAGCTGAGTATCCTCTCAAGAAGCCACCGCCCGCCGTACGATCCATCATTTTACTCAAAGCATCCATCACTAGAATGAATAGCATGTGGATAGGGGGTCACCTTGCCTGAGACCCCTGGAGCTGCCAAAGAAACCACACGCGCTACCGTTAACTAGGACAGCGAATCTGACTAAGGAATTGCAGAACTTGATCCATCCCCTCCATCTCGCCCAAACCCCATCCGCATCATAATGAAATCCAGGAACTCCCAATTGACATGGTCAAAAGCCTTCTCAAGGTCCAACTTCATAGTAAGCCGGATTCTCTATTTTTCCTTCTGGAGACTACAAGTTCATTTGCCACCAAAGCAGCATCCAGGATCTGTCTATCCTACCTTCCACAAACGCATTCTAGGAGGACGAAACAGACATGTCAAGAACCTTCTTGAGTCTGTTGGAAAACACTTTAGAAATAATTTTGTAAATGCTCCCCATGAGACTAATAGGCATGTAGTCTCTAATACAAGATGCATCTTCTTTCTTAGGCGCAATAATAATAAAAGAAGCATTGAGACTTCTCTCGAAAACACCATTCACATGGAAGTATTCAATGGCTTCCATCAACTCCCCTTGATGGTGTCCCAACAGAGCTGGAAGAAGGCCAAGGAGAAACCATCAAGCCCAGGGGCCTTATCACCAGCACAACTCGACACAGCCTCGTGCATCTCCTCCTCCTCGAAAGCCCTTTCTAGCCACTTACTATCTCCCTCCCCTATGTGGTTGAACTCTACTCCCCCATAGCCGGCCTCCAACTAACTTCCTCTTTGTATACGTTTCTCATAAAACCCCACTATCGCCCCTTTAACCTCCTCCTCTCCCTCAATCCTCACTCCATCCACAACTAAGGACTCTATGAAATTTCTCCTTCGATTTGCAACCACCACCCAATGACAAGCTCCCATATAGAAGAGGTATACCAAAAAGTAGAGAATTTGCTTAGGTTTTGTTTTTGTGCTCCAACATTGCTGGGACCTCCTCTTTTTTGCTTCTCGTCCCTAATTCCCTGTCCATTTCAGCCTCTACGCCTTTCCATATCCTATTTCATCTCCCTCCCTTCCTCCTTCTTTCGCACGCACACACGACACATCATAATCACTCTCAAACACCATTCCTCCACCACAAACTAGTGCCTCAAAACCTTAAACATGGATTAGTAGATTAGGTAGGTTTCAAACATCACTAGAAATTGACCAAAAAAGTACACGGACCAGAGATAAAATATATTGCTTGACTACAGATGAAACAATCTTGATGGCTAATTGATATTCTAATTTTTTTTATCAAATAAGGTAAAATTTTATTTCACCAGAAGCGCCAAGCTGGTACATAGAGGTGTGTAGGGTGCAGTTACATAAAACAAAATTCAGCTCCTTAACTGCAGATGTAGGGAACTACGGAAACCTATCAGCCTATCTGAATCCTTTACATACAGAAATTTACACCAAGATGCCAAAGTTGATGTGCATTTATCCCATCAATGTTCCTATTCACATTTTTTGTTTGAGAATTGATTCAAGTAGATTATTTTTTCAAATGAATTTGAACTAGGGAAAGGACTTGAATAATGTGAAACCGTTAAGCTCCAAATACTTATAGAATAAGCTCAGCAAAAACTTTGCAAATTGTTTGCTATTAATTTCATTAAATCTGGTTGCTTATCTCTAAAGAATTTAGGCAAACTGAACCAACCAAATTGGACACCCCTCGAATTATTAACAGTTAGATAATATGACTCTATTGATTAAGCTTTACATGATTAACAAGATACCTAAGATGAGTGCATAAATGAGTTGCATGACAACAATTTAACTGATAAATCAACCACCTAAGTGAAAAAAATTAAATAGAGCCATACCAAGGACAATGACTGACGTTGTTCCATCTCCTACCTCTTCATCTTGAGTGCGACTTAGTTCAATCATGGACTGCAGCAGCAGAAAGATATAGCCGATGTGACACTTTAAACAAGAAAGTGAGCATGCAACAATGTTACCATAAAAATATTCATTAGAGTATGGCAGGTATTCAAATATTAAGACAACTGAAATAAAAATCCATGAGCTGAACAAGGGAACACACAAAAACACATAAGTTTCTAGAGGTCATCAGGTGGAGGGAGGGAGAGAGCGAGGGAGGGAGGGAGGGAGGGAAGGAGAGAGAGAGAGGGAGAGAGAGAGGGAGAGATTGGGAGGGAGAGAGAGAGAGAGAGCATATACCTTTGCTGCAGGGTGAGCAAGATCTAGCTCACGGAGAATTGCATTTCCATCATTGGTTACTACAATTCCTGTAAATATTCAATAACATTCATGTCACACGCCAAAATTACCAAGTTAGAGACACAGATTCATGAAACATATCGATATGTCTACAAAAATATTTACCTCCGCTAGCATCAAGGAGCATTTTTAACATGGATCGTGGACCCAAAGTGGTGCGGATAATGTCAGCAACAGCCTGGCAGCAAAATGAAAGATAAAAGAGCTAACATACATGCTACTGTGAGCAGTGAAAAGCAATTTAATTTGAGATAAATGATTCCTTGTTCGCACTTTTTCTCCTTGTTTGTCCAATGTATTCTTTTCTAATTTATTTTTCATGCAGTTTGTTATTTTAGGTTGGGAGCTGCAAATCAAATAAATGTCTTGAAGACACTTGAGCTAGCGAATAGAAGTTCAAGAACACCCAAAATACGGCTAAGAATTCTACTATTTCTCATTCATTCATTTATAATGTTGATACTGCCCAACGAGAACTTATCAATTGCAATGATTTCAAGAATTGCTTAGTCAACATAATGAAAAAAAGAAGGGCCCAATATAACACACATTCAATTCATAGTTCCCCTGTCAAGAATACCTGTCAACATGCATCTAATGCAAAGAGTGCAGATTTGTACAAGATAACCACATTATGCAGTTTGACTAGTGAAGCTACAACAAATGAACCAAAAGCATATCATCAAGTAATCAGCCAAGTCCAAGCCAATTTAGCATGGTCTAATAACCACATGAATCGTCCATAAATGTATAACAGGAAACATCAAGAACTCAAACTAGTGCGGCACGTGCAATTTCAAAAGGATCAAACAATTTCTTCCTTCAATTAAATGTCCCACAAAAAACATCAAATGTATTCATTAGACAAACCATTTCAATGGCTAGTGAAACTGAAAACCAAGTATATCAGCATACAAATAAAATTATACAAAATCGTGTCTACTCATTCTAAGAATAAGCATAGAAAAAAAATATGCACATAAGTGCACCTTTGCCGCTTGGATATTGGCTCGCTGCACCTTGCCACCTTGCTCGCGCTTCATAGAATCCTCTGCTCAATATAAACCATGGTAAAAAAATAACTACCAAGATGGGTCCCAGAAGCTAAAACATTAAGGGTACATTTTGTCCGAAGACAAGTAATGCAGGGATTAGTAATGAAGATATTGTAATGTAGGGATTAACAATGCAGAGAATATTTCTTGTTGGACAATTTTTTTTAAAGGAAAGATAATAAGTTTGAAGTGATGAGGGTATTTTTGTCATTTTGCTATTTCAATCCATGTACTAGTTAGTACATGTATTCTTATTACACATTTTATCCGCATAAAATAATACAGTATATAGATTTCTCATAACTTATGCAAGTATTATTTTAGAAGGAACGTAAAATGCTAACCGAACAATGTAATTTTCTATACATAGATTAATTCTCCTTATGCAATGCTTGTTTTTATACCAAGACTAGTTTTCCGTAAAGCACAACCAAACGGGAACTAAAAAGCTCAAAATCGTAGCAAACACTACATCTTCAAAGACCCTTTAAGGGCATCTTACTTTACCCATTCCAAAAATCAATCTTGCACAAAGAACGAGTTTTTAAGGAAATGGATATACAGAAAATATATGAAAATGTGAAATGAGAACCTTAAAGATTGAACCTATCGAGGACCCAGGTGTGTCACAATTAGGAAAAGAAATCGTTACCTTATCAGTCATGAAGAAGGAAAATGTTCTGTTTCAGAGTTCAGAAGGAAATGACGGAGTACCAAGATTTGGAAGATTATGGATTGTTTCATTTCTTTTTTTCAAGTCTTATTGATTTATTGGCATCTGATTCCTGCCTAACGAACATTTTGCATATTAGATAGTTAATTTCTTAATTATTCGTGATTTCTCCTATTGTTCTTATATAACATGCCTCGTGGGAAAAGCATCACTTTCTTGTTCTAAAAAGGCTTATGTTTGCTATTAAAAGCATCTCTTTTTGGTGTCTAAATATTCCTATTCTACAGTTGAAACTCTTCCCTTCTCACACTTTACCTTTCTTTCCAAGAATCTATGTTTTGTTACCTTAGCTTTTAGCAAGTTAGCATAAAAAGTGACTTGGAACGAGTGAATCTATTCTTGATATTTTTACATTATCTAAAAATTTTAAGTATTGGAGTATCTTAGATTGGTGCAAATCAGCCCATACTTCAAGTTTCTCTAAAAACTAATTTCTCGAATAGAGACTTTCTTGGAAATGGAAATGTGGAAAATAAGAACAGGAAAAAAGAAAACTTACGGAGAACAACAACTGGGGCGTGCATTTTGTTGATTGAATAGTGCTTTAGAGTGGAAAAGTTAAGATTTTTGCTCTTCGGAAATACTGAGCTTCCGGGGGGGGGGGTAGGTCAGAGGTAACACTGAACTATGATCGCTGTCCGAGATTTTAGTTCTTTGCTGTGTTTTATTCGAAACTGGAAAACCCTGAAAGGGTTTTGGGTGGAAATCAAGTGCATCGCTGTCTATGTTTTTATCATGAGTGCCCACTCATACTGGCAGGTAAGCTGTTTGTTGGTTGGTACGGTACGGTATTTAGATATTTTGGTTTGATATTTTTGGTATTCTATTTCTTAAAATCCTATACCAATATCGTAACTAATTATATTCGGTATGGTTTGGTTTTTCTTCTTTCGGTTTCGATTTATTCCGTTCGGTAACTTCGGTTTATTCGGTTTGAATGCTAACTAGTGTATAGAGTCATACACTCTAATATTCTGAATTAAAGTATTCAAAAATACAAAACTGAAAATGTATATTGGCAAAAATTTGGTCCAAAGCTAGCAAATATCAACCCAAATAGAGAAAATTATACATAAAAGAATATTTGATCATTAGAAATGTCTTGTTACTTGTTTAGAGTTAATTGATGAACTATGAGAATAAAGGAAAGTAAAATTTTAGATTTTTTATATTTATGTTATATTGATGATATGTGTTTTGTGTAATATAATATATATTTCGGTATTTTATTTTAAAGTACCAAATATCATACCTATACCAATTTATTTTTTTAAAACTTAAATCAAATCCCATACTAAATACCAAAATACCGTATACCAAATACCAAAATTTTCGGTTTTGATATGGTAATTCGGTATTTACCAAATTATGCCTAGCCCTACTGGCAGGATAGAAGATTTTTTAAATTTATGATCTAAAACAAGTTTTAAATATTCATGTGTTTATAAATATATCTCATTAAGGTAAACTAAGAATTAGAAAGTTAAATTATTTTAAATAAAAATTAATATTCTTTTAGAACGAAATAGAAAGGAAAGTGTGACATATAAAGTAAAATAAATTTAGTGTAAAATTATAGTAGATTTAATTGATAATTGTTAATTAATAAAATGTTATTTTAAAGATACATGTTACGTGTTTATTGACTTGATACAAAATGTGATGAAATGCATATGCGTCCTTTGATCTTCAAAAATTACCATCTTAGTTCTTGATACATAATTGTATCTACAATACTTTTGTTTAACAATTATTTTTTATCCATTTCATCGTGGAACATGGTAATAATTTTGTTAATAAATTAAAGTTTTTAGCTCTCATGAGTAGGGTTGTTCATGGTTCGGTTTAGATCAGTTTTTCCCTAAAAAGAAATCAAACCAAGTAAGTCGGTTTTTCAAATATTAGAACGAAACAAAACCAATTAAGTCGATTTTTTCTCGATTCGGTTTATGTCGGTTTTCAATTTTTCATGATAATTGAATCAAATAGTGATGAATAAATTAAGGACTCAATTAAAAATATATTATTTTTAACATGGGATAGATTCTAACTCTTAACAAAAGAAAACTACCAATTAAACTAGAATGTAAAAAGGTAAAGAATTGTATTAAAAGTGCAAACGATTAATATTTACTATAAAAAATTTAAAACTTTCTATAAAACTACACACACACACACACACACACATATATATATATATATATGTGTGTGTGTGTGTGTGTGTGTGTTATAAAACAATAAATGAAGAAGAAGAGTATGGCAGAGAAAAGTTGAGAGAGATAATTCTTATTGATATTGGATGAATTACAGTGGAATAGAACCCTCTATTTATATGGAGAGGGTGACTTCGCCACCAAGCAATGAACCCTAGAATCTCTCAAAATATAGACACTCACCATAAATACAATTCTATTTATAATACCCCCCCTTGAATGTCTATTCAACAAATAATGTGCCTCGTTAAAATCTTAACTAAAATAAAACCAGTGGAAAAAAAATTCTAGAGAAGGAAGAAGAGTACACATATCTAACAATACGTCTTTTGGTTGCCTCGTTAAAAACCTTGCAAGGAAAATCCAGTGGGACAAAATCTTGTAAGGAAAAAAGAGTACAACGCGTATTAAATCCCCCTGATGAGAGCATCAATTCATATCCTTAAGTTTTCGCATTCCAATCTTGTGCACTAGCTTCTTGAAGGTTGACGTCGGCGGAGATTTGATGAATAAATCGCCCATATTAACTTCAATGAATATGTTGCATCTTTAAAATTTTCACTATCACATTATCATGCTTATAATCATAGCAAGATACAAATGTGCACAAATTGTACTTAGGATGTGGTACTTCAGGATCAAGAATTTTATATGCTTTAAACAATTTAAATTCTTCATAGATTGTCATATAAGTTAAATTGTATAAGCCATATGAATGCACTTTATATGCATATCAAGTTTTTATGTCATGCTAGACATATAAGATGAATAAAGGTGATTGCACACGCCATTGACTTTATACTTTCAAGTGTTTGAACTGCAGGTCCAAAATAACATGTCTTTCATATGAAACCAATTCTACTTGAATTGTGTCTCTATCACTTGGCCAATATTTTTGTGTCTGTATTTGACAGACTTAAGATCATCATCTATACTTAACGCTATGATAGATGTCGTCGACAAACTTTTTATAGCGGTTCCATGACATAACATAGAGATCTCTTCATTCATATTTTCAGGTACCTGAATCTCTCCTGAGATTTTATGAAGTGTTATGTCATGTGATCTTCTAGATCACTTGTCTTATTTGTTATAATCATTTAGATAATTTGCTTATCTTCTTTATCAAGAAGTTTATTTGAAGCCGATTTGTCTATATGCTTTACGCGTACCATAGACTTTGTCCTTCTAGGACTTAATAAGATCATTTGCAATGAGAATATAGTTACTTTCTTTGGGCCAGCAAATGCGTCTGGCATGCTTTGCAATATATTGCAATTAAATTATCCTTTTATGAATTTCAAGTTCATATTATCTTATTCGAGGATCTAGATGTACAAATGATAATTCATTCCATGTAACTTTTTCTCAACTGTTTATCATGTCCCCGCTTCATGTTAGAAAAATTAACTTGTTACCTCAACTTTGAGAATCCACTTTTGTGCGTTATGGTGTTAATCAAAATATACACCATACATCAATAATAATAAGATGGAATTATCTGGTTCCTGACCCTAAACCACTTATGGAGGGAGAAAATAATATACTTTGGTATATAACGTATATCAAACTGATATAGATAACTTTGTTCTTATAAGTAATTGTTTAGCTATTAAGTAGAAGCACTTAATAAATCATTTTGCTAAACCAACTGTGATGTAAACCAACTTATCAAGATGAACTTTTTGAATAGAAAATCTGGAAATTATGCTCGAATTAAATTATTGAGCAAGTTACTGCAAACATCGGCCAAGTTGCGGGTTATTAATAATCGCATATGTAACCATCTCATAAATGTATATTATGTGGTATACATGGCAGGTGAATGAACTTATATTCACCTTTGATATTTCCAGCATTCATGGGATTCAATCCCAATTTTAGTTGGTATATTAATTAATGAGAACATGTAACATAAGAGAATTCGTAAAGAACTTTCTAGTTCTTTAATATTTACCCATGTGAATTCTCTTTTATTTTTGCACATCATACTTAAATTTATATGGGTAAACTAATTATGCCAACTGAATAAATTATTAATATTGATAAACTTCATATTTACACCATGACGTGTGCAATTATCAATAAACTCCAAGTTTATTATGATATGGATTTTTATATCAATAAACTTCTCTTTATTGTAGCATTCTTTTGTTTGTGTAGTACAAGTTGAAGAATAAATCGGGTAGCTTTTCACATACATATTATCCCGCTACAAGTTGTAGTATTAGAAGATATTAAATCTTTCCTTTATTTATGGTCTCAGTATGACCAACCGCTTTCGCGAATACATTAGAAACTTAATTAAGTTTCTTTGAGACTTACTACAACATAATAAATTGACATGATAATCAATTGTATTCCTCCAAAATAGTAATAATCGGCTCTTCTAGAGCTCTCAATTAATTTTGTACTACCACATATTCATCAACATCCATATGGCGAATATCTCTTTTAAAGAGAAAGTTATATCATTATGGTTATGGTCAAAATTATATGCAAGATATGTTTCTTGCATTATTGTTGTCCTTAAATAATCACATTGTCAAAATATTTTGGCGTACAATAGGTACGTGACCAATGACCATTCATGTCATAATAATGACATTGATTTCTTATATCATCTCAAACCTCCTTCTAGAGGTGAGTGTGGTATATTCACTACCACTAGCACGTTCATATTCTTCCAAGAATGAATATGTATTAATAAATCAGATGTTGTCACATTCACATCATGAATGGACCATAGTCATCTGTATGTGCTTTACGAAAGCTTATGTCAAATCGATGACAAACATTAGCTTTCATAGAGTGAAAGACTATTTTGAGAATCCTTATTATTCTCGTTACCACAATGATGACGTGTCACGACCCCAATCCCGGTCGTGATGGCGCCCAACACAATTGCTAGGCAAGCCCGACCAATTAACACTCACAACTCAACCACACCACCCATTTCCAATTTATAGCATTAAATTACCGTTTAACAAGTCTATTAACCAATAATCTAGATATAGACAGTATGAATTACTGACTTAGCCAACATCTCCCAAAGACTTGGGGTCATGAGTCTAGAGCCTCTAAGATAACAAAATAATACATCCCCAGTAATAGCGATGTTCTAAAATGCGGAAATAATAAAGGAATGGGGGAGGAGTCGAGTCCTGCGAACGTCAGGCAGCTACCTCGACAACTCCTGAGAAACTCTGAAGCAGCAAATAGCTCAACTATGCTCCCGGGACACCTGAATCTGCACACGTGGTACAGAGAGTAAAGTGAGTACTTCCAACTCAATGGTAATAAGTGTAAATAACTGAGCGGTAAGAAATCACGTAAGAACACTCCATCATGCTATATAGTACAGTACAACCTATTGAACAAAATAGTAAAACCATGAAAATCCTTTAGAAACATCAAGCTCAGTTTAAAAATCTCTTTTGAAAATATTCTTTTTCCAACATTAAGCATATGAATGCGATATCAGGTAGTGCAAGTCCGCACACAAGTCAGCCCCTCGGGCACAACACTCTATTTATAAATAACACCAGAGTATCTGGTACACAGTGCAAGAAATAGCATATATGTCAATGATATGAGAGTGATAAATGTCATGCCACGTAATACAAACAGGAATCAATGCATGAATGCAATGCAATGCACATGACCGATGCGGCGTACAGCCCGATCCATTTGGGTACCCGTGCTCACTGTGGGGGTTCAGACTCCGGAGGGGCTCCTACAGCCCAAGCGTAATATCATCGTAACATTCGCTGCGGCATACAACCCGATCCACAATCAGTCCAATTATATGCATGCAAGCCACACGGGCACCGTCAATTTATCATTTTCAGTTCCAATTATTAGGATTTATAGCTTAAGTGTTTAAGACTTTAGAAATTTACTAATCATTTCGAGACAGTGTTTAACTCAGGACTGATATCATGAAAACATGCTAAGCATCATGGAAACAATGATAATAATCCCTAAGGGATCCAAATAATCGGCACAAAGCCCAAAATATGGCAATCAGCCCAAATCATGATAGTATCAAGTAGGTTGCAGTCAATCACGCAGTAAAATCAACAACTGGGATGGACCAAGTCGCAATCCCCAACGGTGCTTTACCACACGCTCATACCTGGCATGCAAGTCACCACAATACAGCACTATGATGTGCAAATCCGGGGTTTCAACCCTCAGGATATCATTTACAAGTATTACTCACCTCGAACCGGTGAAATCTCTAGCTCGCGATGCCTTTTCCCCTCAATTTAGCCTCCACGCGCGTCGAATCTAACCAAAATCGGAGCGAACGCATTACAATATGCTAAGGGAACAATACCCAATCGAAAACAATCGAAAAAATACCCAAAACACGAAGTTAGCAAAACTCGAGCCTCAGGCCCACTTCTCGAAAAATTACAAAACTCACATTAACAAATTCCTCGTCTCGCTACGAGTCCGTACATACCAAGAACTCCCAAATCCGAGCTCAAATGACCTATCAAATTCTCATTTGAAATATCAAAACTCAAGCCCTAGTTTTTACCCCTTTTTGGTGGATTTCAACCAATTTCCATGTTAAATCTAACATAATCTCGTGTATTTAGGCTAAGGAACTTACCTCCAATCAATCCTCCTTGAATCCCTCTTCAAATAGCTCTCCCAAGCTCCAAAATCGCTCAACAGTGGAGGAAAAATAACATAGGCTCACGGATGAAATATCAATTAAAACCCTTCTGCCCAGGTCGGTTTTCGCTTCTGCGGATCCAATACCGCTTTTGCGGCTTTTGCTTATGCGGTCAACGTCCGCTTTTGCGGACCTTTCACTTGAGGCAACTATCCGCTTTTGCGGCCACACAACCGCTTATGCGGTTACCGCTCCTGCGGTCTCTTTTCGCTTCTGTGGACTTTCGCTTAAGGGGCATGACCGCTTCTGCGGTCCAAAACTTGCACCCGCGATACTACTCTTGCGGTCAAGACTTCCGCTTATGCGGACACTGCTGAACACACACCTTTTCGCACCTGTGGAGCTCCTTCCGCTTCCGCGAGGCCACATCTGCGGTCTCCCTTCCGCAGATGCGGAAATACCTGCTGCAACAAAACCAACAAAACTTCCAACTTCAAATTCTCTCGTTCAACCACCGAAATCACCCCGAGGCCCCCGGGACCTCAACCAAAAGCACAAACACGATCTATTCCCTTATTCAAACTTGCTCAAATCATCAAAACGCCATCGTTAACATCAAAATCCTCAATTTTCATCAAATCAAAGCATAAGTTCTTCAAAAACTTCCTAAATGCATTTTCGATCAAAAACCCGAACAAACGATGTCCGAATGACCTGAAAATTTGCACACATATCCAAAATCACCTAACGGAGCTACTACAACTCTCGGAATTCCATTCCGACCCTCGGATCAAAATCTCACCTATCAACCGGAATCCGCCAAAATTCAAACTTCGCCAATTCAAGCCTAATTCTACATCGGACCTCCAAATTCAATTTCGATCGCACTCCTAAGTCACAAATCATCCCCCGAAGCTAACCAAATCACCGGAATTCACATCCGAGCCCTCTAAGTATATAGTCAACTTCCGGTTGACTTTTCCAAAACAAGCTTCCTTCTAAGAGACTAAATGCCTCATTTCCAACTAAAATCAATCCAACTCTATCCGATCAACTCAAATACTGATATTAAATCATAGAGAAACATAATATGGAGGAAACGGGGCGGCAACTCACGTGACAACGGGTCGGGTCATCACATCCTCCCCAACTTAAATAAACGCTCGTCCTCGAACGTACCTAGAGTTGTCCTAAAAGCCAACCAATAGCTAAATGACCTTACCAAGCATATACCCGGGGTGATCCCTCATCACCCTATCTTACATAGGTCTGATAATACAACTCCGCTGAAATTTCATAGCCCATCTAGGCCATAACCGTAGAACCACATTGCACCTTCTGAAATCATACTCAAAATCAGAACCTCACGTCAATATTCAGAATAAACTCGGACCAGCTGTAATAAACCGTGCCTGCAACCTCAGGTGAAATCATACAATATACCACACTATCCAACACTCGAAATGATAGTCACTATTCACAGCAATTGCCCCCAATACTCGATTACCGATAGGAACCTCTTATTAGCTAAAGTTTCGCTCCAACACTTTCGTATCCTGCCAAACGATGATGAAACGCGTAGTAAACCCTAACCATTTCTCAGACCAATCATCCATGAAGGCATTTCTTCCCTTTTAACTAATGCCACAGCAGTTTCCGAGCTGGACCTCGACATTATCCTTTCAACAAGTCGAGATCAAATCTGATCGTATACATTAATGATTTCAACGATCTCTTCTGACCAAACACACCACTCTGGTGATATGACACCTCGGCACAGGCCTAAGCCACAACTTGCATAATCCACGCACCAATGATGAGCGGTTTGAACATATTCAAATCATGAAAAATGACTCAAACAAAAGAGCTGTACCCCAGGCTCAACGATACCATTACAATACCAAGCTGAGACCCCGTCTCACATCATAGAAATGGAGTACCTGAATCCTCCTCGAATGGTCATAACTTCACGTAGCCTCGCTACAATGCGCGATCTTATCCAAACACTATTACACATGAAGCACCTCAAGTCACCGTGCTCAAAAGTAGACAGCCACGCACAGATTGGTGTCTGAAACCAAACAATCCATTACACCCATGGTGAAGCAAGTAATATACGCCATTCAATCCTGAAAGGACACAACCGATGCGCCATTCGCCGTGCAACACCCAATACAGACTTTCTTCAGAAACCAGGAAGCAAGACATACCAAGTAACATACGGAAAACTATTCTCAACATCACCCTGTTGCGGCGTGCAACCCGATCCTGATAATATACCCGTGGCGACGTGCCACTCGATCCACACAAATATCTCACATAGGGAGATGTACATCGAGCCAAATTTGCTCATTATAACAAAATACCGAGTGCATAACAATATCTACATATAGCGTTATAAGCTACAAAACTCAAGCACAATCCGAAAATCATAACGCCTCACAGCACCGAAAAAGCATCTCATAGATTTCCCCAGATCACTAACAAGCTCAATAACGAGAGATTAAACCTATCCCCCAACAATACATATCAGGGCCAACCATGCCATCTCAATCTGAATACGTAGCCACATCGGCCTGCCAACGAACTCAATGCCAAGAAGCCTGAAGCTGCTCCTTCCACTTTTTATAACTCTTGTTGTAGACGTACGATACGGTACCCGACACCAAATCAATACCGAAATCCACAATCTCGCCCGACGACATGCCCGGCCATAAGGAACGCATCCGAAAAAGTCCCTCAATACTGGAACTGAATCAATAGTAGAAACCTCTATACTGACATCCATCACAAAGGCTCAATTAAGGAAAGCAATCCTTCCCAGCCATCCGCTAATCTTTGGAATACCAACCACTCTGCTATAACATAATTCGATGCACCTCGCCACGCAACTGATGGCATTTTCCGACATAGCCCATAGCACAATAGTATAGAACAACCCACATTGCGACAACTAGTCTACAACTCAGCATCATATACAAAATCTAACATACCAACAAAGAAGGACCCGCTCGGGCCTCCAATCCCAATAGCCGCTAACGGTACCAATACACACTATCCATAACCACTACATAGCCTGAACATGAGAACTCACAGTCATTCTTCGAAGATATTCTAAAATTCTCCTGTGCCATCAAACACACTTAGATATCAACAATCGACCTATTAAGAAAATGCCGCAACACTACCAAAAGTGCCATCAACTTAATCACATTGCCCTTTTTCTGAAACATATACCCTTGACAAATCACTATGATTAGCAACACCCTTTCCTTAGTCATATAAGGATCATTCACCCTAATCCTCTGAAGATCGATTCTTAAATCACCTGCAGCTGCCCGTGCTACTTAAGAATTTAATGACTTCCCATTCCGAACTGAACCGAACCTTACACACACAAATCTCAATCCTCCACAACATAACGCATATACCATGCCACACTAGGGTAACATGAGAACTTTTATCTCCCTTCCGCGCCGCAGATATCGACGCACTCAACTAGTTAAGAACTTCCATTGATCCCATTTAGAAAAAAGAATCATTACACACTCCATGCTTCGCATACCCATAAGAAATATACTCATCTTCAAACTACGGTAAAACCCAACAAGAACATCTCTGCCGAGTCCAGTTGTACAAGCTAAACTGCCAAGACTGAATCCTTCTATCTAAACCGAGCTGAGCAACCTGTCAGAACTCAAGAGCTTTGCTGCAAAATACCTGTACGAACTCATTACCTCGAACACATACAAGGAATTAATCATACCCTTGCCATACCTATTCGGTCTATTATCAAGCTATTCCTTCTATCAAATTCCTCTTTTTATTCATCATCCACTTGATATCTCTCCTTTGCTTTAGCATCACAATGCCTCAATCCAGGCTCACCACAAGAGATTCGAACATAAGACCACATTGTCTAAGACCCATAGGCCACTGAATACTTTCTCAACCGTGCCCAGAAATACCACATCCCAGAATACTTTACTTGAAGAACTTCCTGCGAATCGGAATTCGTTACCATTACTTCCCAGATACTGATACATGGAATCCCATAATAGGATAAAATACCACAAGTCTTGAGCTCTTCCTAATGGAAACACAGTCTCTAGCCACATACCCAACCTTAAGACACCTGATTATTACATGCCAAATCTTGGACACAATAAAACCAATCTTGAGAGTCATTCACTCTTACACAACTGTAAATTATCTGACTTAAAGAACAGAACCACTCGTGCCTTATTAGCACTCTGACACCGTAGGATATGATCTCATCCTAATACGAACGAACATCTTCCTCTCTATACACTGAGCATTCTTTATCAACAACAGCTCAAGACATCCTATTATTTCCTCACACCTACGAAGCACCATATAACCTTTATAAAAATTTTGCTTCACTCGTGCCATCCTCAACTCATTTTCTGCAACCAGGACTGATCCGCTAGCATACCTCGAAAAAGAACCAACGTAGCACATAACCGTGCAATCAGCTAATCAACAACAACCTCCCCAACTTGGCTCGAAGCCATCTATCATGACACATTTAATAACCCATAATACTTTTACTCTAAAGATGCCACAATATTATAGTGAGATTAAACTCAAATCATCTACTAGTTTATGAAAACACAGATCCTCGGATACTGAAATCCTCTACAAACCTCGCATTCATCCCCACATCAG
>MU786316.1:0-46748 GCA_026770625.1 Nicotiana glauca
ATTTTTATTTTGTAAGATAAAATTAATTACTCCTAATTGTAGAATTAAATCCTAAATGCAAATGCGACATATTTTATTTTTTTTATTAATTTAACAAATAAATATGCACACAAAAAAAATGACACTAAATTCACAACAAACTAAAAAAATTATTTTATTTTGAATTTTTTGGGAGTAATTCTCATAGGGCAAAAATTACGTTACAAAGACTGGTATCGCTAATCCACGAACTACTAAAGACTGCTAAAAACAAGTCTGAATAGAAATACATCATTATTTGTCCCGGTACAAGAAAAACAAACTATAACATAGAAGGGACTTCGGCCTGCGAACGTCAGCTAGGATACCTCGAAAGTCCCTGGACTGAAGTCAGCTCCCAATCAATATCCTACTGTTGTGGCCCAAAAGCTGCTCCGGTACCGTGATCTGTGCAAAAGAGCACACAATTGTAGTATCAGCATAACCAACCCCATGTGCTGGTAAGCGCCTGGCCTAACCCCGACGAAGTAGTGACGAGGCTAGACAGGACTACCAAACCAACCTGTGCATATATATATGCAATAAAATGAAAGAATACAGAAATTAAACAGTTAAGAGTGAGGGGGAGCATACTATGGGGGAGGTACAGTCCAGATATAAGGCTAACAATTTAAGTAAGAAACAAGGCAATAACAATAATTAATAAGATCAGGAAAATTAACAGTTGCACGGCATCAACCTTCGTGCTTTTATTCTTATTCTCACCAAAAGCAATCAAAGAAAGTGCACGGCATCAACCTTCATGCTTTCCCTCACATAACTCTCATATCATGGCACAGAATGATCCTTCGTGAAATTATAATCAAATCAGAGCACGGAATGTTCGTTCGTGCATAAATAATCAAAATATGGCACGGAATGACGCTTCGTGCAAATATAATCAAAATATGGCACGGAATGACCCTTCGTGCATTATCACTCTTCCTCACCCAAATAATGATCACAACCAAACGGGGCGAGGGGATAGACAGATAATAAGAAACGTCCTGGCAAGGGAAAAATACAAGTAAACAGCTAAATTCCGGCAAGGGAGCAACAACAATAACCTTCACATCCCGGCAAGGGAGATAATCGATATACTCAAACCATCCCGGCAAGGGATTAGTCATATCTCTTTCCATTTTTTTTATTTCTTACTCAATAGTCTTTTTATCGTTCGAGCCAACGCTCCAAAGAATTTACCATTCATAATTAGTCCTCATACTCTTCACATTACATAGAATTCATCAATTAACATGGAAGAGTCATAACAATATTAGAATAAGTACAAACAAGGACCTATGGTCATGCTAGACACCGGTGTATAGATACTCGTCACCATGCCTATACACCATACTCAGCATTTAGCAATTAGCAAAAAACACTCTAATCATATTCCCTCAAGCCAAAGTTAGATCAAACACTTACCTCGAATGCTCAAAACTCAACTCAAGCCTCTAGTATAGCTTTATCCCTCGAATTCGGCTCCAACTCAGTCAAATCTATGGAATAGCGACTTTATAATATCAATAATAGCTAAAAAATTCAAACCCAATGCCTAAATTTAGTTTTCCAACCTTTCTTCCAAAAATTCCAAAATCGACCCCGGGCCCGCTTGGTCAAAACACGAGGTTCGAACCAATTCCATATCACCCATTCTCCCACAAGCCCGAATATATAGTTTATTTCCAAATTTAACCCCAAAACGAGGTCTAAATCGAAGAAAATTGAAAAGCCCTAACTCTACCCAATTCCCCCAATTTCCACCCTAATCTATGTGATTTAAGCTTAGGAATTCACCAATTAATGAGAGAAAATGAAGAAAATAGGTGGGAAATTACTAACCCAAATGGTCTTGAAGAATGGGGGCTTCAATGGACTCCTAGAGCTTGGGGAAGAAGAGAGCTCGTGAAAATTTTGGACTAAACCCGTATGTACTGTTTCTGGAAACTTAAAATAATCACTGAACGAATTTGTTCTATGCGTTCGCGACATAACGGTCGCGTTCGCGAAGCAGGGGAACTGGAAGCATCGCTTTCGCGAGGGAGGGCTGTGAACGCGAAGAGTAAAATTACTGAGGGTCCAAGGTTGGCCTATGCGAACGCGTATGAAGAGACGCGGACGCGATTGAGGAAACAGCAAAGAAGGGAATTACTGGGGCCTTGAATTTGGCTTACGCATTCGCGAGGTTCAAGACGCGAATGCGAAGGAGGAAGACACAGAGCTACGCGAACACGAGGGGAAGAGTGCGAACGCGAAGAAGGAAATCCCTGTGCACAAACACCAGATTTTTTGCAACTTTTACTAAGTTCAAAACACCCCGAACCACCTCCGAATCACTCCCGAGCCCTTGGGGCTCCTAACCAAACATACACACTAACTCAACAACCTCCTACGAACTTAACCGTGCAATCAAATCACCAAAATAACATCATAAACGAGGAATCAAACCTGAAAATCATCACTTTTTCATCAAACTTCATAAACTTCAAATTTTATATATTTAGGTCTGAAACACGTCAAATGACGTCCGATTTCGACCAAATTTCACAGAAAGTGCTTAAACCATATATAAGTCTTGTACCGGGCGTCGGAACCAAAATATGAGCCTGATACCACAGTCTTTTAATCAATTTTTATTTCCATTTTCCTTGATAATTTCAGAAAAATAATTTCACACAAAAATTCATTTCTCGGGCTCGGGACCTCGGATTTCGATTCTGGGAATACGCCTGCGTCCCATATTTTTCTACGGATCCTCCGGGACCGTCTCATCACGGGTCCGGGTCCGGGTCCGTTTACCCGAAATATTGACCAAGGTCAACTTTAATAATTTTAAAGTCACAATTTAGCAAATTTCACATAATTTGACACATAAGATTTCCGGCTACGTGCCCGGAATGAGCACACATATCGAGGCAACTAAAGTGAGGTTTTCAAGGTCTCGGAAGCACGAAAAAAGAGAGAAATCTGGTGATGACCCCTTTGGGTCGTCACATTACCCAATTGTAAACAACAACTAAGAAATTTTAAGAATATAAATGTGCGAGAAAGAGAAAAGAATGGTTGGCATGACTCAATACCACTTATGATTCTACAAACATAAAGATATAAAAGTGAAATATCATATCAATATTTTACTCTTTGAAAATAAAATTTATGGTGGATAAAATTATAACTAAGATCAAATATTCAAAACAAGAGATAAACTAATATTAAGATTTGAATGAACATATAATAAATTATTTTTTATGTTAAAATCATATAATAAATTTTCTTAATTAGTTATTTAGCAAGATAATCCAATTCAATTATTTTTTAAATTTATCATATGAGTAAAATTCTTATTCAAATAAAAAAAATCTTAAGGTACATAATTTTATTCCATAAAAAGAGTATTAGAACACAAAGTAAAAAGGTTAGTATATTAATAGACTAAGTTAAAATTGATCTCCCATTGTATATAGGTTAAATTTGAAGAAAAATATGCTCGTCATGCTACTGAAAAACTTAGATACGCCGAATAGCTTATGTAATAGCACACATATAATATATAAAAGTTTTGACAATAACGTTATACATGCAAAAATTATGATACTGGTTAATGTGCTTATAAGTATATTCTTATCCCTAAATTCAACTTTCGTCTTCCGAAACTAAGGATATCCTTTTAAATTTGTGTGAAAATAATTTTTAGTATATTTTTATTTTGCAAATATAATAAATAAAGTACAGGACAAACGTCCTAAATATAATTGAACTATATTTATCGCAGTATATTTTCTTGCACGAACAATTGTATGTTTCACTTTCAAGCGAAATATCAAGATGGACAACAAGAGTTCTGGTAAAGGCAAAGTTGTGACGACCCAAAGGGTCATCACCTGTGTCCTTACTCATTCTGTGTCTTCGAGGCCTTGAAAACCTTATTTAGGGTTGTCTCGATTTGTGTGCGCAGTCCGGACGCGTAGCCGAAAAGCTTAAATATGAATTCTGTGAGAAAAATAATAAATTTTGATATTAATATGATTAATATTGACTTCGGTCAATATTTTGGGTAAACGAACCCGGGCACGGACCCGTGATTTGAGGGTCCCGGAGTATTGTATTTCAATAAGCAGTTCGTGAGTGTTGTGACACCAATCTTGGGTAGAGTTTTGTATTAGAATTTCCACATTTCTTTCAGTTATTTACATTTGAGACTTCCCCTTTTATTATTAAATGCTTCGTTTTATAAAATTATCGATGTTTGCTAAAAGAGGTAATTAATAATTGACTTGCCTAGCTCCTAATAGTAGGCACCATCATGACTCCCGAAGGTAAAAAATCTGGGTCGTGACAAGAGTAGCAAAAGTATTAGGAGGGAACATATACAAAAAAATATTGTCCACGAAGAAGTGTTCGTTAAGAACCACCACATTAAATAATTTTAGACTATAATTCATAATTATCTAACTAACATGACAAAATCAATCATTTGTGTAAGTTTTGATGATGTCCTTTTATTTTAAATTTATGTATTATGCTAATGAAATAATATTTTTCGGCGTTTAGACGATTGTTGTATTATTATACTTAAACTTTCTATCATTAATTAAATTTTTTTGTTCCATCACATAAATTATCACATGCCATTATTAACGAGCAACGCATGTTCATAGGTGCTAATATATTAAAAGACGAAGACCCTTAGCAAAATATCGTTTGATTGTTTTACTCTTAAAACATATATTGGATAAAATTGTAAACTCAAAAAAATTTCCAACTATTTAGGAGTGTCCGAATATAATTCTATGATTCAACTAAAGATAATTTCAAATCGGAATCATATTATGTATGATTAGAAGTCTGATTTAATTCATAGACTAGCTATATTTGAAGTCAAAATCACAATATATGGCTTAATTAATTGATCTTCATAGACTAGCTATATTTGAAGTCAAAATCACAATATATGTCGTTCGCCTTTTTAATCCTTTAAAAATTAATTTGACACTAGATAAATTAGTCACTTCATTATTTTCCTATAGTTAGGAATTTGAAATCACCTAAAATTTGGAACCTTAAATCCTTTCTCATTTGAACTCGGTAGAAACTCCTAATATTTAGAAATTTATAATTGATTATTACATTGTATAAATTATTTCCTTGTTTGAAGTACTAACATAAGTATAATTAACATCTGTCACGTTAATTTTATGACTCTTTAGGAGATTGAAATTAGCTTAAATTAGTTCTAGTAGCTCAAAACATGGAATTGTAGCAAATTGAATTCTCTTGTAAATGTAATAATAAAAACTAAACCGATGAAAAAGTAAAAAACCACTTCACTATTTTCATTTTTATTTCCCTCGTTTTTTCCCTTTTTTTTAACTCAACTACTAGATAACTTCTCTTTATTCCCGCCCTGGTTTCCCTCCATATTTCCACCTTCCCCTCGACCCCTCACACCTATATATTCACGATACAGTGCCTCTTGAAGATATGAAATTCCTGGTGAGTATATTGTACTTAGTTTATTTATTTTATTTTGTTTGGAGTAAAAAAAACAGATCCTGTGAGGCTTTAGATTGGGTTTGTTGGATAGTTTCGGGACAATTTTTTGTATCATCTTCTGTCTGATATTTAGTTCTTATTCATATTTGATTCACCTCTCTCTCTTTTTCTTATGAATATGCATCCATGCTGAAGATTAAACGTTTTCGGAATCCACTAAAGTCAGCTCGTGAACAACATGATGCTCATGGACTGTCACGACCCAAAATCCCAACCCGGTCGTGATGGCGCCTCTCGTGAAGACAAGGCCAGCCAACAGATTAACAAAACCTCTTGTAACAGTTACTTAACACAAATGAGTCAAACCATAGTGTACATTATCATAAATGCAGAAAGAAATGATAAAATAGGGAACCAGCCCAACTCAGCCCGTAATCGGGGTGTCACAAGTCACGAGCATCTAAAGAATCTAAACACTATTGTAAGACCAGTAATATACATAATGGAATTTAGAAACAAAGGAAGAGATANAAAATGTCATAAGGGCACCAATAACGCTATTTCAAGCAGTAAAATCAGTTACGCAATAAAACTGTGAAGTAACAGATGATTCTCTTTTAAAAACAGTGAAGACACTTAATTTCAACAAGGAATAATCAAAAATTTGCCCCTCGGGCTCAATATCAAATTTTTAATATAGTATCAGCCCCACGGGCTCACTCCCAACTCACCAGCACACAACATCAGCCCCTCGGGCTCACTCCCAACTAACCAAACACAAACAACGGCCTCTCGGGCCCACTCCCAACTCACCTGGGTACCTTGCGCTCACTGGAGGTGTGTACAGACTCCGGAGGGGCTCCTACAGCCCAAGCGCAATATCAATAGGCCTGAAAGCCTTCACACATCACACTCGAGGCCTGAAAGCCTCCTCACATAACACTCGAGGCCTGAAAAGCCTCCTCACATCACTCAACATATCCTCACGTATGGCCCTCGGCCTCAATCAGTCCACAAAATAATCATAAGCCTCTTGGGAATCAGTAAAACAATAGTGCTCAGCTCAACAACATTATAAATATCATTAAATCTCGAGTTGAGTATAAATGTAGCTGAATTCACAAAATAATATAATTCAATTGGACTGAGTTCAAATAATATTTCACTTCGTGAGGAAAATAGTGATGTAAATTCTCAAAAGATTTCAGATAATTGGCACGAAGCCCAAATATGGCAATAAGCCCCAATCATAGTGAAAAACAACAAATCTTTATCAATTACGCGGTAAAAATATCAACTGGGATGGACCAAGTCACAATCTCCAATAGTAAATGACCTCGCGCTCGTCATACAACACGTGTCTCATCTCAACCTAGCAGTATGTTGTACAATCCGGGGTTTCAAACCCTCAGTACATCATTTAAAATTATTACTCACCTCGAATCGGTGAAACTCGTCACTCGCGATGCCCTTGCCCCTCAACTTGGCCTCCACGCACGTCGAATCTAACCAAAACCAGAGCGAATACATTACAATATGCAAATGGGACAATGCCCAATCGAAAACAATCGAATTATAGCCAAAACCTCAAAACTAGCAAAACCTGAGCCTCGGGCCTGCTTCTCGAAAAATTACATAACTTACATTACCGGAATCCTCGTCTCGCCACGAGTTCATACATACCAAGAACTCCCAAGTCCGAGCTCAAATGACCTATCAAATTCCAATTTGAAATATTAAAACCCAAGCCCTAGCTTTACCCCTTTTTAACGAATTTCAACCAATATTCATGATAATTCTACCATAAACTTGAATAATTAGGCCAAGAAACTTACCTCCAATCATTAACCCTTGAATCCCTCTTCAAAATCGCCTCCAAGCTCTCAAAATTCCCTCCACAATGGAGGAAAAATGACATAAGCTCGCGGATGAATTATTGATATAAACCATTCTTCCCAGGCCTATTTCCGCTTTTGCGGTCCAAATGTCGCTTCTGCGGATTTTCTTCCGCTTCTGCGGTTTTCCTCATTTCGCCCAAGACCGCTTGTGCGGTCCATTTTTTAGCAAAAGCGAGACCGCTTCTGCGGCCTTCTTACCGCATTTGCGGTTTTCCTTAAAGTCGCCCCGCTTCTGCGGTCCATAACCGCTTCTGCTGAATCCGCTTATGCGAAGCCTTGTCCGCTTCTGCGGAAAGCCAAGCCTCCCCAGAGAACCGCTTCTACGACTCCTTAGCCGCATCTGCGGAACCGCTTATGCGGTCCCTTTTATGCAGATGCGGAAACAACAGAACCAGCAAATCTAAACCTGAAGCCAAACTCAAAATTCTACATTTAACCACCCGAAATCACCCCGAGGCCCCCGGGACCTCAACCAAAAGCACAAACATGATCTATTCCCTGATTCAAACTTGCTCGAATCATCAATACGCCATCGTTAACATCAAAATCCTCAATTTTCATCAAATCAAAGCCTAAGTTTCTTAAAAACTTCCGAATTACGCATTCGATCAAAAACCCGACCTAAACACCTCCGAATGACCTAAAACTTTGCACGCATATCCAAAATCACCTAACGGAGCTACTGAAACTCTCGGAATCCTATTTCGACCCTCGGATCAAAACCTCACCTATCAACCGGAATCCGCCAAAATTCAAACTTTGCCAATTCAAGCCTTATTCTACACCAGACCTCCAAATTCAATTCCGATCACACTCCTAAGTCACAAATCATCCCCCGAAGCTAATCAAATCTCCGGAATTCACATCCGATCCCTCTAACTATATAGTTAACTTCCAGTTGACTTTTCCAAAACAAGTTTCCTTCTAAGAGACTATGCGCCTCATTTCCAACTAAAACCAATTCAATTCTATCCGATCAACTCAAATACTGATATTGAAACGTAGAACAACATAATATGGGGAAAACGGGCGGTAACTCACGTGACGATGGGCCGGGTCGTCACATCCTCCCCAACTTAAACAAACGCTCGTCCTCGAGCGTACCCAGAGTTGTCCTAGAAGCCAACCAAGAACTGAACAACCTTACCAGGCATATACCCGGGGTGATCCCACGTCACCCTATCTCTTATAGGTCCGACAACACAACATGGCTGAAATTACCCAATCCAGTCTAGCCCATAATTCACAGAACTACTTTTTCACTTCTGAAACCATCAATACGATCAAACCGCGGACCTATACTTTGAATAGTCCCGAACCAGCTGTAATAACCCATACTCGCATCCTCAAATGAAATCACATGATATACCACATAATCCAGCACCTGCAATGCTAACTTCTATTCACAGTAGGTGTCCACAACAACCATATACCGATAGAAACCTCTTATTAGCTAAAGCCCATCCCAACACTTCATATCCTATCAATGATAATGAAACACACAGCAACCGGTAACTATTTCTCAGATCAACCATTCATGAAACCACTCCCTTTCTGACTAATACCACAGCAGATTTTCGAGCCAAACCTCGATATAAATCCTCTAACCAACCAAAATCACATTAGTTCGCATTTACTAATGACTCTAATGATCACCTCGAATTCAACGCACCACTCTGGTGATATGACATCTCATCACCGGCCTAAGACACAACTTGCATAATCTACGCACCAATGGTGGGCGGTCTGAACATACTCAAATCATGACAAATGGCTTAACAAAAGAGCTGTAACTCAAATTCCTCGGTACCATCACAGCACAAGGCTGGGACCCCGTCCCATATCATAGAAATAGAATACCTGGATCTAACCTGTAGGGTCTAATCTCTACGTAGCCTCGCTATAGTGCGCGATCTTATCCAATCACTGTTACATATGAAGCACCTCAAGTCACCGTGCTCAATAGTAGACAGCCACGCACAGATTGGTATCTGAAACCAAGCAATCCATCACACCCACGGTGAAGTAAGTAATATACACCATTCAATCCTGGAAGGACACAACCGATGCGTCATTCGCCGGGCAACACCCAATACGGACTTTCTTTAGAAATCAGTAAGCAAGGCATACAAAATAACATATGAAAAACTATTCTCAACATCACACTATTACGGCGTGCAACCCAATCCAAGTGACATACCCATGGCGGCGTGCCACCCGATCCACACATATCCATGGCGGCGTGCCACCCAATCCACACATATATCTCACATAAGGAGATGCACGTCGAGCCAAATTTTCTCATTACAACAAAATACCGAGTACCGGTCGTAAGCATACTGAGTGCATATAATATCCACATATAGCGTTGTAAGCTACAAACTCAAACACAACTGAGGTCCTTCCCCCTCAATTTCCACTATGAATCTCGATAGCACCGCACTATATGTGCCCAAAGTCAGAAAATCACAATGACTCACAGCACCGAAACAACAACTCATAGATCTCCCCAGATCACTAACAAGCTCAATAATGATAGATTCAACCTATCCCTCAACAATACATATCGGGGCCAACTAAACCATCCCAATCTGAATACGTAGCCACATCGGCCTGCCAACGAACTCAATACCAAGAAGCCTGAAGCTGCTCCTTCCCATTTTTATAACTCCTGCCGGAGCCGTACGATATGGTGCCCGATACCAAATCAATACCGAAATCCACAATCTCGCCCGGCGACATGCCCAGCCACAAGGAACGCATCCGAAAAACTCCCTCAATACCGGAACTGAATCAATGGTAGAAACCTCTATACTGACATCCGTCACAAATGCTCAATTAAGGAAATCAATCCTTCCCAACCGTCCGCTGATCTTTGGAATACCAACCACTCTGCTATAACATAATCTGATGCACTTCGCCACGCAACCGATGGCATCTTCCGACATAGCCCATAGCACAATAGTATAGAACAACCCACATTGCAACAACTAGTCTACAGCTCAACATCATATACAAAATCTAACATACCAACAAAGAAGGACCCGCTCGGGCCTCCAATCCCAATAGCCGCTAATGGTACCAATACACACTATCCACAACCACTACATAGCCTGAACATGAGAACTCCCAGTCATTCTTCGAAGATATTCAAAAATTCTCCTGTGCCATTAAACACACTCAGATAACAATAGTCGACCTATCAAGGAAATGCCGCAACACTACCGAAGTGCCATCAACTTAATCACTTTGCCCTTTTCCTGAAACATATACCATTGTCAAATCACTATGATTAGCAACACCCTTTTCCTTAGTCATATGAGGATCATTCACCCTAATCCTCTGAAGATCGATTCTTAAATCACCTGCAGTTGCCCATGCCGCTTAAGAATTTAATGACTTTCCATTCCGAACTGAACCGAGCCTTACACACACAAATCCCAATCCTCCACAACATAACGCATATACCATACCACATTAAGATAACATGAGAACTTTATCTCCCTTCCGCGCCACAGACATCGACGCACTCAACTAGTCAATAACTTTCATTGATCCCATTTAGAAGAAAATCATTACACACTCCATGCTTCGCATGCCCATAAGAAATATACTCACCTTCAAACCACAGTAAAACCCAACAAGAACATGTCTACCAACTCCATTTGTTCGAGCTAAACTGCCAGGACTGAATCCTTCTATCTAAATCGAGCTGAGCAAGCCGTCAAAATTCGAGCATTGCTGGAAATTGCCTGTAAAATCCCATTACTTCGAAAACATACAAGGAATTAATCATATCTTTACCATACCGATTCGGTCTATTATCAAGCTATTCCTTCTATCAAATTTCTCTTTTTTTTATACATCATCCACTTGATACTCCTCCCTTGCTGTAGCATCACAATGCTTCAATCCAGGCTCACCACAGGAGATTCGCACATACGACCACACTGTCTAAGACCCATAGGCCACCGAATACTCTCTTAATGCTTCCCAGAAATACCACGTTCCAGAATACTTTACTTGAAGAACATCATGCGAATCGGAATTCGTTACCATTACTTCCTAGATACCGATACATAGGATCCCATAATTAACATAAAAATACCACAAGCCTCGACATTCCCCGATGAATAAACAGTCTCTGACCACATACACAACCTTGAGACACCTAATTGATACATGCCCAATCTTGAACACAATAAAACCATTCTCGAGAGTCATCCACTCTTACACAACTGTAAATTATCTGACTTAACGAATAGAACCACCCGTGCCTTATTAGCACTCTGACATCGAAGGATATGTCCTCATCCCAATACAAATGAACATCTTCCTTCTCTATACACTGAGCATTCTTTATCAACAACAACTCAAGACATCCTAATATTTCCTCACATCTATGAAGCACCATATAACCTTTATCAAGATTTTTGCTTTACTCGTGCCATCCTCTGCTCATTTTCTGCAACCAGGACTGATCCGCCAGCATGCCTCAAAAACAAACCAACATAGCACATAACCGTGCGATCAGCTAATCAACAGCAACCTCCCCAACTTGGCTCGAAGCCATCTATCGGGATACATTTAATAACCCATAATACTCTTACTCTAATGATGCCACCATATTATAGTGAGACTAACTCAAATCATTTACTAGTTTATGAAAACACAGATCCTCGGATACAGAAATCCTCTACAAACCTCGCATTCGTCCCCACATCAGCTGAATCCACTCTCTAAAGTGACCCAAATTTCCCAATTACAACACGTATCCTTCCATTACACATGAGATCTTCTAACAATATACATAAGAATCGTACCCCTTAAGAACACTCTGCAGGAGATAACCCACCTGCTTCGCCTCAATTTAGTATTTCAGCACACCTTCCACCATCATACACATAACACATCCATTTAGTCTTCCTGAGTCTGAACTCATATCGCCACACGTAATGTGCTTCACTTCTCAACTAGGAGATACGAAGATATTCTTCACACGCCCATAATTCGGACTACACATCAAGCTACAATAGGAATCGAATCACTTAACTGTCCATCTACTATCCTGCAGACTTCTTCGCCATTACCAAGTCATATAGAAACATTACACAGTACCAACATACGTATTACATAGCTATCCATCCGCCATTCCCACAATTAGGGACAACAATGAACGTATAAGTTCATAACACCAGCTCACAAAATCAGCACCTTGGTGTTCAAGCCATAAGCAAGGATCCGGCCTCAAGTCCTCCAGACTGGCCCAACATCATCTCATAAAAAAAATCACATCTTGCCCCTCGATCGGGGAGTCACAAGCCATCAGGGCACTTATAATACCGAGCACGCATGTGCGCATACAGACGTGTGAAAGGAATTTCAAGAGCCATATCTCAAGCTGAATCAAGTACGCACGATAAGAATTCCATGAAAGTGAAGTTTTCCTAAAGGTTCTGCAGCCTCTCGAGGATAAATACAGACGTCTCCATACCGATCTGCAAGACTCTACTAAAACTGCTCATGACTCGTGAGACCCAGTAACCTAGGCTCTGATACCAACTTGTCACGACCCAAAATCCCAACCCGGTTGTGATGGAACCTCTCGTGAAAACAAGGCCAACCAACAGATTAACAAAACCTCTTGTAACATTTACTTAACACGAATGAGTCAAACCATAGTGTACATTATCATAAATGCAGAAAGAAATGATAAAATAGGGAACCAACCCAACTCAGCCCGAAATTGGGGTGTCACAAGTCACGTGCATCTAAAGAATCTAAACACTATTGTAAGACCAGTAATATACAGAATGGAATTTAGAAACAAAGGAAGAGATACGGTGTCTCGAACGCTGACGGTCACCTTGCTCAGCTACGATGGCTAAATCTCCAATCAGCTCAAAATCCGCTATCGGGTGAACAGTTACCTGCATCTGCACACGAGGTGCAGGGAGTAAAGTGAGTACTCCAACTCAGTGAGTAATAAAAATAAATAATGACTGAAAGAATGAAATCTCATAAGGGCACCAATAACGCTATCTCAAGCAGTAAAATCAGTTACGCAATAAAACTGTGAAGTAACAGATGATTCTCTTTTAAAAACAGTGAAGACACTTAATTTCAACAAGTAAGGAATAATCAGAAATTTGCCCCTCGGGCTCAATATCAAATTTTTAATACAGTATCAGCCCCACGGGCTCACTCCCAACTCACCAGCACACAACATCAGCCTCTCGGGCTCACTCCCAACTCACCAAACACAAACAATGGCCTCTCGGGCCCACTCCCAACTCACCTGGGTACCTTGCGCTCACTGGGGTTGTGTACAGACTCCGGAGGGGCTCCTACAGCCCAAGCGCAATATCAATAGGCTTGAAAGCCTTCACACATCACACTCGAGGCGTGAAATCCTCCTCACATAACACTCGAGGCCTGAAAGACTCCTCACATCACTCAACATATCCTCACGTATGGCCCTCGGCCTCAATCAGTCCAGAAAATAATCATAAGCCTCTTGGGCATCAGTAAAATAATAGTGCTCAGCTCAACAACATTATAAATATCATTAAATCTCGAGTTGAGTATAAATGTAGCTGAGTTCACAAAATAATATAATTCAATTGGACTGAGTTCAAATAATATTTCAATTCATGAGGAAAATAGTGATGTAAATTCTCAAAAGATTTCAGATAATTGGCACGAAGCCCAAATATGGCAATAAGCCCCAATCATAGTGAAAAACAATAAATCTTTATCAATTACGCGGTAAAAATATCAACTGGGATGGACCAAGTCACAATCCCCAATAGTAAATGACCCCGCGCTCGTCATATAACGCGTGTCTCATCTCAACATAGCAGTATGTTGTGCAATCCGGGGTTTCAAACCCTCAGTGCATCATTTAAAATCATTACTCACTCGAACCGGTGAAACTCCTCGCTCGCGACGCCCTTGCCCCTCAACTTGGCCTCCAAACACGTCGAATCTAACCTAAACCAGAGCGAATATATTACAATATGCAAATGGGACAATGCCCAATCGAAAACAATCGAATTATAGCAAAAACCTCGAAACTAGCAAAACCCGAGCCCCGGGCCCACTTCTTGAAAAATTACAAAACTTACATTACCGAAATTCTCGTCTCGCCACGAGTTCATACATACCAAGAATTCCCAAGTCCGAGCTCAAATGACCTATCAAATTCCAATTTGAAATATTAAAACTCAAGCCCTAGCTTTACCCCTTTTTAACGAATTTCAACCAATATTCATGATAATTCTACCATAAACTTGAAAAATTAGGCCAAGAAACTTACCTCCAATCATTAACCCTTGAATCCCTCTTCAAAATTGCCTCCAAGCTCTCAAAAATTGCTCCACAATGGAGGAAAAATGACATAAGCTCGCGGATGAATTATTGATATAAACCATTCTGCCCAGGCCTATTTCCGCTTTTGCGGTCCAAATGTCGCTTCTGCGACTTCCACTTCTGTGATTTTCCTCATTTTGCCTAGGACCGCTTCTGCGGTCCATTTTTTTGCAAAAGCAATACCGCTTCTACGGCCTTCTTACCGCATCTGCGGTTTTCCTTAAAGTCGCCCAGGACCGCTTCTGCGGTCCATAACCGCTTCTGCTGAATCCGCTTATGCGAAGCCTTGTCCGCTTCTGCGGAAAGCCAAGCCTCCCCACAGAACCGCTTCTGCGACTCCTTAGCCGTATCTGTGGAACCGCTTATGCGGTCCCTTTTCCGCATATGCGGAAACACCAGAACCAGCAAATCCAAACCTGAAGCCAAACTCAAAATTCTCCGTTTAACCACCCGAAATCACTCCGAGGCCCCCGGGACCTCAACCAAAAGCACAAACATGATCTATTCCCTTATTCAAACTTGCTTGAGTCATCAAAACGCCATCGTTAACATCAAAATCCTTAATTTTCATCAAATCAAAGCCTAAGTTTCTTAAAAACTTCCGAATTGCACATTCGATCAAAAACCCGACCTAAACACCTCCGAATGACCTGAAACTTTGCACGCATATCCAAAATCACCTAACGGAGCTACTAAAACTCTCAGAATCCTATTCCAACCCTTGGATCAAAATCTCACCTATCAACTGGAATCCGCCAAAATTCAAACTTCGCCAATTCAAGCCTAATTCTACACCGGACCTCCAAATTCAATTCTGATCGCACTCCTAAGTCACAAATCATCCCTCGAAGCTAACCAAATCTCCGAAATTCACATCCGAGCCCTCTAACTATGTAGTCAACTTTTGGTTGACTTTTCCAAAACAAGCTTCCTTCTAAGAGACTATGTGCCTCATTTCCAACTAAAACCAATTCAATTCTATTCGATCAACTCAAATACTGATATTGAAATGTAGAACAACATAATATGGGGAAAATGGGCGGTAACTCACGTGACGATGGGCCGGGTCGTCACATGGATGTTTTTCATGATCAGCAACTCTACTCCAATCACATACCATAGAGCCCTCAACAACAGTACAAGCCCTCCCACATGCTCACGAAGTCCCGCAACAAGAACAAGCTCCAATTTTGCCTTCTAATTCAAGTGCAACATCTCGCCGTACAGGACGTGAATCTACAAAGTATTGGACAGTAGAGTCAAAAGGTACATGCCTTATATTTATTTTTACTTCAATTTATGAGAATCTTATTTTTTTCTTCCTTTTTGGTTAAGTAACTTATTTTATTGTTAAAGATTCGGAAAATGCTACCAAGCAAATTAGGGTCAAGGTCAATGAAGTTAACAACCTAACTATTGGGGAGCGCATCATTGTGAATTTTGATGACTACAATGAAGCATATGGTGAAGCGCAAGGATTACTTGCTGGATATTGTGGATCGCTGGCAATTGATTGTAATTTGTTTCTGATTAGTTTTGAGAAGTGGTCAGGGCCATCGAGCATGCCTAAGAAGTACATGGAAGACTGTTTTGAAATAATATTGAAGGTACAAGTGTTATTACATATATATGTACTTACTGCGCCTAGATTTTTATACTATGAAAAAACTAACTTCCAATTTTTGTTTGAAGCCTCGATTTGATTTTCAGGTAAGTGAGTCCATTGCATATAGATACTGCAATGCTAGTCTTTCGAAGAAGTGGGCTACACATAGGCAGAAATTGTGGAATGAATATTTTGACCCAACCAAAAGTAAAAATGAAATTATAAGTAATGTGCCATGAGGTATAAATAGAGATCAATGGGCCATTTTTGTTGCTTATCGTCAAAAACAGCAACAGTGGTAAGATTCAGATTATTTTAACAAGTTTCATCATAATTAAATGAAGATGATGTTCTAAATTTGTATTTTTTTTTGTTGATAGGAGCTTTACAGAAGAAATAAAGAAATTCGAAAGAAACAAAAAATGGCACACACTGGTGGTTCAAAAGCTAACTCGAGAAGAAGATATGAGCTTTTATACACATTACCTTATTAAGTTTACTTTTTCTCTAATTAAAATGTTTTATGATAACTTTTCTTAATACATTTCTTTTTTAGTTTTTGGAAACTGGAAAACTCCTAGTCGTGGAAAAATGTTTATTGAAACTCATAACAAAGCTAATGGATCATTTGTAAATGATGCGGCAAGGACTATAGGGGTAAGTATAGATTTGATGCATATTTCTAACATCAATTTCATTGTTTTGTATAACATTCTGCAACTCAAGTCTTGCTATCTTATACTTACTAATTGATATTTTATCTGCTTGTAGGAATAAATTAAATTGAATATGACTCAATATGATACTAATGAGTATGAAGTTACCCCAAATGATGTTATTGGCAAGATGTTAGGGGTAGATCACTCTGGGAGAGTACGATGTATGGGTATGGGAGCATCTCCTTCGAACACATTCAGGAATACGAAAGGACGACTTAATGATCCGAGTGGTTCTTCATCTAGCTACGGTACATCATCTACAACATATACCCATTTGCAACAAAAGCTTATGCTTGTGGAATCCCGACAAGAAGGCACCTTAAATGTGCTGAAGGCTTATGTGATGTCAAAGGAAGGTGTGGTTCCTGAAGAATTTGCTGGTCTGTTTGCGCTTCAACCACAGGTAAGAAGTAATATAATCTGTCTTCTTCTGTTACAACTTTTGGTCAGTTTAATTGCATTTTACTTCTATGTGATAACAAAATAAAGTTAGTACAATACACAATTCATATCATCTAATTCTAGTAAAACTTGTTGCTAACTTTGCTAAAGATGGAGGTGGTGGCAAGGAATTCCCATCTCCTGGAAGAAGCTAAAGGCTTTGATTTGGTTAGGATAAGGGCTATATTTGATATAGTCTTGTTTCCTAATCTTGTTTGGAATTAATCTATATAACTTTCTCACTGAATATCATTTTTATTGTTTCAGCCTGATGATGCAGAGAATGAACCTACTTCACCAGTTGATGTAAGAGGCTCATCGACGGATAACAACGCAAATCACCAATCAAATGCTTAATATTTTCGTTGTGGACTACTTTTGATTTCTAGGAATTTAATTTTTAGTGGTTGTCTAGACTTGTGTTTATATCGCTTTTAGTTAGTGCTTAATATTTTCGTTGTGGACTACTTTGCTTTCTAGGAATTTAAATTTGTAATGGTTGTCTAGACTTGTGATCATTTTACTTCAGCGAATGTTTAATGTTTTTGTTGCTATCTAGACTTGTGTTTATATTGCTTTAGGAATTTATATTGCTTTGTTTCTCTCTTGAATATAGTGAATAAAATCACCAAGAGTTCCCTCGCCAGGAAATAATGGTGTCATATCTAAAAGAACAATATCTCTAACATATCTAACAATTACACCAGTTGATAATGCAGCTCCAAGAACAACAGTTTCATCTTGTGTGATTCGTGTGCCACAATCACAATAAGCATTATGCAAAGCATGGTTGAAGAAATAAGGTAATGGTGATTGAACTCTAAAAGATGGAGTTAATATAAGATCTTGGCTAAAGAATTTCAGTTCAGAAGCCAAACAAAAAGCATTCTACTCCAACTAGCCTTATCCCAGTGAAAAAAGGCATATAGAAGTTCCCTTTGACCATGAATGGAATAATTCCTAGCACTAGGTTCACTACAGAAACTTTTAATATCATATGGTTCAGCAGCCTCTGCAAGAACTTGTTGCAGTAAGGCATTCTCATCTTCCCTTAGATCAGTTTTCTTGTTTTCATGTTCAACAGTGGTATCATTCACATTTTCAATCACTGCTATATCCTCAGAAGTTAACTTCTTTTCCCCATTTTCTTGCTTTAGTCTTCCCATTTTCCTCACATTTTCAGTACTTCAATTTCTGACTTTTGCTATTATGGATACTAGGTATAGTGAAGGGATCGAACCCCCTTCATCGAAAAATAACACAATATTATCTTCTTTTTGTTATATGTGCACTATTATGAAAAAAAATCAAAATGTAGTTGTGAAGGAGGTTCAAAATTGCTTTAGGCCTTAGGTTCAAATTCCAACTATGACGTTGTAGATTTTTTTATATTCCGTTGTACAAATTTATGGTTCTACCATTCTTCATAAGCTTGAACTATAGTGAAATTCTAATAATGAAATGGTTATGGAGATATTCAAAGAAGAACAATAGTGTTGGATAAAGCTGGTACAAGTGAAGTATAGGGAGCTGGAATTCTGGTGCACAATCCGTAAGTTCCATGTATGGTGTAGGATCTGCAACTGCATAAGGAAACATTAGCCTAATTTCTCAGAAATAGTACAAACAAAAAGTGGTAAATTGGGAAAATATTAAAATTTGGAATGACTTGGTCTGCGAACACCCCTATAAGAAGCAGAATCCTGAGATCTTTGCTCTTACTGCAAGTCACTATTCTACAATGTAAATCTGGTTACAAATGGAGTTTAAGCCTCAAACAAAGTTGTTCTGATTGAGATATCAACAGTGTTGCAAACTATTGAAATGAGTTTATTGTTTGGGAGCCTGCTGGGAAAGGAGGCTTTTTTTCGGCAGGCCATGCTATAAGAAATTGTTAGTGGGAAATTTAGTGTTCCAGACCATTAAAGCTCATATATGCCCCAAAAGCTCCATACAATGTGTTTGGCTTTTACTGGATTACAGTTTTGCTACTGCGACCTCAGTTTTATTCTCTTGAGGTAAATAAGTCCTGAATACGAAGCATTCCTTATTCCTTTTCTTGTGTAAATCTTGATGGTGCTTGCTCAATGTGGTACTTGGAGTTTAATAGTTATATGTGCACATATTTGCAAAAACTATGATCTTTTGTATTAGCTTATACCTGATGTTGGATACTGATTCATTTACCTCTTATGCGTACTCTATTTTTGGAAGAATGGTGTTTGGTTTTACATGCCATCTTTTTATGACTTTTGAGTTGTACCATTGAGTAACATTGATTTTTAATGTGTTAATTGATGAGAATGTATAAAAACAAAGTAGCTATTGCTAGTTTTCCCGGAAGTTGACCATTTTTACTCAAATGCATATCTAATTTAGGACTTCCAAACTCTGAAACGTTTGTCCCTTTGGTGTCACATTGAATTGGCAAAAGCAGTTTGCTAAAAATTTTGTGCATAGTTTCTTCATGTTAGATATTCAGTTCTATATAAAAAATTTTGCAGTGTCCTCTTGGTACTGGCAAAACCACTAGTATATTGGCTCTTGCTCATGAGCTTTTGGGACCAAACTATAAAGAGGCCATTTTGGAGCTAAATGCATCAGATGATAGGTATATTGAGCGTTTGATTCAAAGTATCTGTGCCCTGGTCCTATTTGCAAGATTATCTGACCAAGAGATCCTTGGATACCTTGGTTGTGGCTGCAACAGAAAAGGTATGGCAATCTTAATCCTCGACACACATGCTATTTTCTTCTAGTGTTCCCCTGCTGCTCTGAAATGGTTTCTTTTGATCATTGTGTTAAATTAATATTTTTTATCTGTACAGTGAGTCAGGTAGTATATTATTATACCTTAATCTGTTGCCGCACAATGAACCTCCCAGTTGCTCTGTAAATTTCATGCCTTTCTTTGCTAGTTAATTTGGTTATGAGCTAACCGAGATTATGAGCTAAAGGGTAGGAACTTTAATTTTCTGTATCTTTCAGCCACACAAGGCGTTGTGAAAGTTTCATCTAATCACTTCAATATGCAATCCATTTTGTTTTTACCAAATGTTATATGAGATTTCAATCTACTCTCATTGTTGTTTTCTCCCTGGTGTGTTACATTAAAAATTATCACTAATGCTTTTGTGTTCAAATCGTGTACCTAACATGCGTGTAATGACCCGACTTGTCATTTTAAGAAGTTGACGCCCCGTTCAATGACTTAAGGTCTCGAGCAGCTTTGTAATATGTATTATGACTCGTGTGTATGGTCGAGTTTAGTTTTCGGAAGATTCAGAATTTAATTTAAAGAAAAATTCTCATTTTGAAGCTTAAATAGAAAGTGTTGACCGGAGAGTTGACTTTTGAGCAAACAATCCCTGAATGGAGATTTGATGATATCAATAGCTTTGTATGGTGATTTCAGACCTAGGCGTATGTTCGAATTTAGATTTGGAAGTCCGTAGGACAATTCGACGCAGTTTGGCGAAAGTTGGAAAATAGGATATTTTGGAAAAAATTCGACCGAAGGTTGAAATTTTGATAACGAGGTCAGATTTCGATTTCGGAAATTGTAACAACTCCATTACATCATTTATGATTCGCTTGCAAAATTTGAAGTCATTCCGATTTGATTCGATATGTTTCGACGCAAATAATAGAAGTGGAAAGATTTGAAAACTCATAATTCAATTCATGGCGCGATTCAAAATTTACTATTGTTTAACGTGCTTTAAGGCCTCGACTAAGTTCGTATGGTATTTTGGGACATGTTGGTATATTTGGTTAAAGTCCTGAGGGTCTCGGGTGAATTTTGGAAGGCTAATAGATTTGATTTTGGACATTTGGAGATGCTGGAAATTTTGGGCAGCTGATGCAATGGCTTCTGCGATGTTGTGGAAGCAGCAGCGACAATGCCTGTGTTATCTGAACTTTCTAGGTTAACCGTGGTGTTAAATCTCCAGCAGATATATCCATGGATATCACCAGATTGATTTAGAGACTAAATATGTCAACAACTGCATTTAGGGATAGTGTTAAATTGACACTTGAAGCTGAACTTGCTTCAACATCATAGTTGCTTGTCACCTGCTCTTTACCAGAATGTCATCTTTGGGTTGTATACTGATTATACTAGGTATATGTTTTTCGCCATTTGTTGTTTGATTCTTCCTGATTGTTCTAATTTGATCTTGGTGGTTACCATTTCGTAAAATGTTTTGTTTGCCTTTTATTTTTTCTTTCTTATTTTCATCCCTTTTGCTGTTAATGATTTCTGATTATCTTATATAAATTTAAAAAATGAGTGAAACGCCCCTCAAGTTTTATATAACCAAAAATTTGAATTCCCATTTCGTCATACAAAATCAATAAAGGAAGAGAAATACACGAGGAGTGATACACAATCAGCAGCAAATGACGCCAACGTGGATGCTGAGTAAATTAATTCAAAAGTCAGTTAGTTAGCATTTTGAAAAATAGTTAGAATTTGAATTGTAATAATGGCAGGAATATTAGTTGGAAGCAAACTTGGCATTTCTACTTCTAGATCCTTCATTATAGTGAGCCTATGTATAGATTCTATTGTAATTGTTGTAGTTAAGTGGAAATATACAGAAAATTGCCCCAACTCTCCTTCTCTGCTCCTTCCCTGCTCTATTTTGTTTTTGCTCATTCCTCTTAATTCTTCTCTTTTCTTCTTATTAGTTGCTCTTCTATCCACGATACCTATCAATTTGGTATCAATTGCTATCAGAGCTCGTCGCAATGGGACCACATAAGATAGCTGATCCAGTGAATGAGAATCCAACAACTAATTAGCAGGAGTAATACGAAGATTTAGCTACCCATCAGTTAGATCTCAAGGAAGAAATGGCTCAAAAACAACAAGAATTACGAGAGGAATTGGATCGAAGTCACGCTGAATTGCTACAGCTAGTAGGCTCGCTGAAGAGTTACTTTGATGGATAGCATCTGCACCAACAATCGAAGGACAGTGCTTCTAACTCAACTGGTAGAGATAAGGTGATTCAATCTGGACAAGGCATTTTAGGACCAAATCCTTATGCTGGGCATGTTGTTCGTAATCACAACCTTAATTTTCCTCGATTTAATGGTGAGAACTTGAAAACATCGCTTTATAGGATTGAGCAATACTTTTCTGCTGATTAAACTCCCCTTAATCAGAAGATGGTCTTAGTAGCAATGAATTTGGATGATGAGGCCTTAGAATGGCATCAATCTTACTTGAAATGTAGAGATTCAACTGATGCTCTTGACTGGGATGAATACTTAGCTGCTTTGATTGAGACCTTTAGTGAGGAATTCTCTGATCCTATGTTTGAGCTTAAATAGCTAAGACAGGTGGGGTCAGTTAGGGAATATCAATTTGCTTTTGCACGACTACTAGCTCAATGTGATCTATCTGTTAAGCAAGCTATCTCTTGATTCCTGGGAGGATTGAAGGATGAGCTGGTGCATCCTGTGAAAATGCATGAGCCTCAGACTTTATCTAAAACCTATAGACTGGCTAGATTAGCTGAGGCAACATTGGGAGCTAACTCTAGAACATTGAGGTCCAATACTAATAGTCCAGCATCATTTAACATAAGGAAACCTGCTTTGAAGGGACTACAGCTAAGCCTTCTACTCAGTCCACCATGATGCCTCAGAAATTGGGATTGCCTGCTCCTAAACCTGTGGTTGCTTCTAAGGCCAGGAGGACTATATCTCCTGCTGAGATGCAGTCTAGGAGAGCCCAAGGTCTATGCTATTTCTGTGATGACAAATACACAATGGGACATAAGTGCAGTCTTCCTAAACAACTGTTTGTATTGGATCTGGATTATGGTGATGAATCAAGTCCAGAGTTAGAAGTTGTGAAGTCTGAGAATGAAGGTAAAGAAGAATGGACTGCTACTGGGGAAGATACTCCTATGATTTCATTATATGCACTGAGTGGGATCCAGGGAGCACAAACAATTCATGTGACTGGGTATAGTAACAAGCAACATTTGCAGATTTTATTAGATGGTGGAAGTACTCACAATTTTATTGATTGTGAGTCTGCACGGAGACTAGGTTGTGTTATTACACCTACTAGGGTCGGATATGTTAGCCTTGGTAATAATTCTATGGAAGCCACTTCTGGTGTTGTGAGGAATTTCCAATGGATGCTTCAAGGTACCACCTATCATTCTAATTTGATAGTGTTTTCTGTGGGCAGGTATGACCTCGTATTAGGAGCTTTGTGGATGAAAACACTGGTACCAGTTACTACAGATTATACTGCTTTGACTATGTCCTTTGATTATCAAGGAAAGTATCATATCCTTAAGGGAGTATCCGATGAATGTAAGTCTTCTAGCCCTAAGTCCTTAAACAAAAGGGGAAGTCAGTGCATTCAGTTGCTTATGTTATGTGTGCAACAATCTGTTCCTTCCTACTAACCTGAGAGTCAGTCCTATGCATTGCATTTTCCCAATGAGCCTCATGTTTATCCTGATATTCAGAACCTCTTAGTACAATACTCCAAAATATTTGCAGAACCTGTTTCATTACCTTCCACTAGGGGTGCTTTTAACCATAACATTCCTTTGCAACCTGGTACTAAACCTATCAACAAGAGACCATACAGGTACTCTGTTCGGAAGAAGGACATCATTGAGCAGTTGATCAAGGATATGCTGCAACAAGGTATTATTCAATATAGCAACAGCTCTTTTGAATCTCTAGTAGTTTTGGTTGGTAAAAAGGATGGCTCTTGGAGATTATGTGCTGATTATAGGGAATTGAATCACTGTACCATAAAAGATAAATTTCCTATCCCTATTATTGATGATCTTTTGGATGAATTGGCTGGTGCAGTAATTTTCTCTAAGATTGATCTTCGAGCAGGATATCATCAAATAAGGATGTCACCTGCTGACATCCCTAAGACAGCTTTTGAGACTCATTTAGGCCATTATGAATACTTGGTTATGCCCTTTGGCCTAACTAATGCCCCATCCACCTTTCAATGTCTTATGAACCATCTGTTTCAGCTTTTCATTCGACGATTTTCACTGGTTTTCTTTGACGACATTCTCATCTATAGCAAGTCTCTTAGTGAGCATATTATGCATTTGCAGCAGGTATTTGATGTTATGGTGCAACATCAGTTGTTGGCTAAACATTCTAAGTGTGTCTTTGGTGTTCCAAGTGTGGAGTACTTAGGCCACTTTATTTCTAGTGAGGGTGTTTCTACTGATCCCAAAAAGATCACAGCTGTCCAAAACTGGCCTCCTCCTAGTAATGTTAGGAAATTGAGAGGTTTCCTAGGTTTGGCTGGTTATTACAGAAAGTTCATAAGAAATTATGGCCTTATTAGTAGACCCCTTACAAAGCTACTTAAGAAGGATAAATTCAAGTGGTCTGACAGTGCATCACAGGCTTTTTCTGCAATGAAGTTAGCTCTTACTTCTGCACCAGTGTTGGCACTACCGTATGGTTCAATTCCATTTGTAGTAGAGACTGATGCAAATGGTACTGGTATAGGGGCTGTCCTTATGCAGAATGGGCATGCTATTGCTTTTATTAGTAAAGGACTAGCTCCAAGACATTTGGCTCTATCAGTCTATGAGAGGGAATTGTTGTCCTTGGTGTTTGTTGTTATCAAATGGTCACACTATTTATTGAGCCAACATTTTATTGTTAAAATTGATCAGAAGGCCTTAAAGTATCTTTTAGACCAACAACTTCACACTGACTCTCAGTTGAGATGGTTGTCCAAATTACTTCCATTTGATTTTGAAATACAGTATAAAAAGGGCAGGGAAAATATAGTTGTTGATGCTCTTTCAAGGGTGACTGGTGCTGAGCTTATGTCCTTGATGGTCTATTATGTTAGCTCTGACCTGTGGCAGTCTAATTTTAATTTATGGACCACTGATCTTGAGCTTATTGCCCTTATTTCCTCCTTGCAACACAATCCTCAGAAGCAATTCACTTGGCTCAACAATCAACTCAGAAGGAATGGCAAACTTGTCATTGGAAAAGATCTTGCCTTGAGAAAGCATATTCTCAGTCTCTGGCATTCCTCACCTACAGGTGGTCATTCAGGTGTTGATGCTACTACTAGGAAGGTCATGGCTTACTTTTATTGGAAGGGTATCCGGCAAGACATTTTGGATTTTGTCCATAAGTGTGATGTACGTCAGAGAAACAAATATGACAATTCTGCCTCTCCTGGGTTATTGCAACCATTGGTTATTCCCTCTATTCCTTGGGCGGATATTAATATGGATTTTATTGAAGGCCTTCCTACGTCCTTGGGAAACACTGTTATTTGGGTTGTTGTTGACAGGCTCACCAAATATGGCCATTTTATTGCATTGGCTCATCCATATACTGCTAAGTCCCTAGCTCACACATTCCTTGATTGTATCTTTCGGCTACATGGTTTTCCAGCTTCCATTACTAGTGACAGAGATCCCATTTTCATCAGTGCTTTTTGGAAAGAATTCATGTCTATTCAAGGTATGTCTATCCATACTTCCACAGCTTATCATCCTTAGACTGATGGGTAGAGTGAGGTTTTGAATAGGTGCCTTGAAACTTACCTTCGATGCTTCTGTTCTGATTCACCTAATGACTGGGGTTCTTTCTTGTCTATTGCTGAATGGTGGTACAACTCTACTCCCCATTCAGCTATCAAGACTTCCCCATTTGAGCTTCTTCATGGTTACCCCCCTCCCATTCATCTTCCCTATCTTTCTGGTGATTCCTCTATGGATCAGGTTGAGGACATACTTTTGGTTTGAGAATTCAAGCTTCAGCTTTCTAAGTTTCACCTTTGTCGAGCTCAACAACGCATGCAATCTCAGGCCAACCTCCATAGGACTGATAGAGTTTTTGCTGTGGGAGATTGGGTTTCTGTTAAGTTACAGCCTTATAGGCAATCCACACTCTCTCTTTCCCCTTATCACAAGCTTACTTCTAAGTACTTTGGCCCCTATCCGATTGTTAAACGAGTGGGTGTTGTTGCTGATACATTGTTGTTTCCTCCTGAGGTTCAACTTCATCCAACTTTCCATGTTTCTCAGCTCAGACGCTGCTATGACCTGCCTTCCACCATAATTCACCCTCCACTTTTGGATTTGGCTAGCCTCTTATGTCCTCAGCCAGAGGCAATGTTGAGTAGATGCCTCATCAAGAGAGGTAATAAAGCTGTGGCTCAGTGTTTGATTAAGTGGACAGACCTTGATGCTTCACAAGCCACTTGGGAGTTAGCTTCTGTTCTTCGCACCAGATTTCCTCATTTCAACCTTGGGGACAAGGGTGGTCTTCATGGGGAGGGTATTGATACACAATCAGCAGCAAATGACGCCAACGTGGATGCTGAGTATATTAATTCAAAAGTCAGTTAGTTAGCATTTTGAAAAATAGTTAGAATTTGAATTGTAATAATGGCGGGAATGTTAGTTGGAAGCAAACTTGGCATTTCTACTTCTAGATCCTTCATTATAGTGAGCCTATATATATATATATTATTGTAATTGTTGTAGTTAAGTGGAAATATACAGAAAATTGCCCCAACTCTCCTTCTATGCTCCTTCCCTGCTCTATTTTGTTTCTGCTCATTCTTCTCTTTTCTTCTTCTTAGTCAGAAGATGGTCTTAGTAGTTATGAATTTGGATGATGAGGCCTTAGAATGGCATCAATCTTACTTGAAATGTAGAGATTCAACTGATGCTCTTGACTGGGATGAATACTTAGCTGCTTTGATTGAGACCTTTAGTGAGGAAATCTCTGATCCTATGTTAGAGCTTAAACAGCTAAGACAGGTTGGGTCAGTTAGGGAATATCAATTTGCTTTTGCACGGCTACTAGCTCAATGTGATCTATCTGTTAAGCAAGCTATCTCTTGCTTCCTGGGAGGATTGAACGATGAGCTGGTGCATCCTGTGAAAATGCATGAGCCTCGGACTTTATCTAAAACCTATATACTGGATAGATTAACTAAGGCAACATTGGCAGCTAACTCTAGAACATTGAGGTCCAATACTAATAGTCCAACGTCATTTAACATAAGGAAACCTGCTTTTGAAGGGACTACAGCTAAGCCTTCTACTCAGTCCACCATGATGACTCAGAAGTTGGGATTGCCTGCTCCTAAACATGTGGTTGCTTCTAAGGCCAGGAGGACTATATCTCCTGCTGAGATGCAGTCTAGGAGAGCCCAAGGTCTATGCTATTTCTGTGATGACAAATACACAATGGGACATAAGTGCAGTCTTCCTAAACAACTGTTTGTATTGGATCTAGATTATGGTGATAAATCAAGTCCAGAGTTAGAAGTTGTGACGTTTGAGAATGAAGGTAAAGAAGAATGGACTACTACTGGGGAAGATACTCCTATGATTTCATTATGTGCACTGAGTGGGATCCAGGGAGCGCAAACAATTCATGCGACTGGTATAGTAACAAGCAACCTTTGCAGATTTTATTAGATGGTGGAAGTACTCATAATTTTATTCATTGTGAGTCTGCAAGGAGACTAGGTTGTGTTATTACACTACTAGGGTCAGATATGTTAGCCTTGGTAATAATTATGTGGAAGCCACTTCTGGCATTGTGAGGAATTTCCAATGGATGCTTCAAGGTACCACCTATCATTCTGATTTGATAGTGTTTCCTGTGGGCAGGTATGACCTCGTATTAGGAGCTTTGTGGATGAAAACACTGGGACCAGTTACTACAGATTATACTGCTTTGACTATGTCTTTTGATTATCAAGGAAAGCATCATATCCTTAAGGGAGTATCTGATGAATGTAAGTCTTCTAGCCCTAAGTCCTTAAACAAAAGGGGAAGTCAGTGCATTCAGTTGCTTATGTTATATGTGCAACAATCTGTTCCTTCCTACCAACCTGAGAAGCAGTCCTATGCATTGCATTTTCCCAATGAGCCTCATGTTTATCCTGATATTCAGAACCTCTTAGTACAATACTCCAAAATATTTGCAGAACCTGTTTCATTACCTCCCACTAGGGGTGCTTTTGACCACAGCATTCCTTTGCAACCTGGTACTAAACCTATCAACAAGAGACCATACAGGTACTCTGTTCTGAAGAAGAACATCATTGAGCAGTTGATCAGGGACGTGCTGCAACAAGGTATTATTCAATATAGCAACAACCCTTTTGCTTATCCAGTAGTTTTGGTTGGTTAAAAAGGTGGCTCTTGGAGATTATGTGCTGATTATAGGAAATTGAATCACTGTACCATAAAAGATAAATTTTATATCCCTATTATTGATGATCTTTTGGATGAATTGTCTGGTGCAGTAATTTTCTCTAAGATTGATCTTCGAGCTGGATATCGTCAAATAAGGATGTCACGTGCTGACATCCCTAAGACAACTTTTAAGACTCATTTAGGCCATTATGAATACTTGGTTATGCCCTTTGGCCTAACTAATGCCCCATACACCTTTCAATGTCTTATGAACCATCTGTTTCAGCTATTCATTCGACGATTTGTATTGGTTTTCTTTGACGACATTCTCATCTATAGTAAGTCTCTTAGTGAGCATATTGTGCATTTGCAACAGGTATTTGATGTTATGGTGCAACATCAGTTGTTGGCTAAACATTCTAAGTGTGTCTTTGGTGTTCCAAGTGTGGAGTACTTAGGCCACTTCATTTCTAGTGATGGTGTTTCTACTGATCCCAAAAAGATCACAGCTGTCCAAAACTGGCCTCCTCCTAGTAATGTTAGGCAATTGAGAGGTTTCCTAGGTTTGGCCGGTTATTACAGAAAGTTCATCAGAAATTATGACCTTATTAGTAGACCCCTTACAAAGCTTCTTAAGAAGGATAAATTCAAATGCTCTGACAGTGCTGCCCAGACTTTTTCTGCACTGAAGTCAGCTTTTACTTCTGCACAAGTGTTGGCACTACATGATGGTTCAATTCCATTTGTAGTAGAGACTGATGCAAATGGTACTGGTATAGGGGCTGTCCTTATGCAGAATGGGCATCCTATTGCTTTTATTAGTAAAGGACTAGCTCCAAGACATTTGGCTCTATCAGTCTATGAGAGGGAATTGTTGGCCTTGGTGTTTGCTGTTACCAAATGGTCACACTATTTATTGAGCCGACATTTTATCGTTAAAACTGATCAGAATGCCTTAAAGTATCTTTTAGACCAACAACTTCACACTGACTCTCAGTTAAGACTGTTGGCCACATTATTTCCATTTGATTTTGAAATACAGTATAAAAAGGGCAGGGAAAATATAGCTGTTAATGCTCTTTCAAGGGTGACTGGTGCTGAGCTTATGTCCTTGATGGCCTCTTCTGTTAGCTCTTACCTGTGGCAGTCTATTTATTCGTTATGGACCACTGATCCTGAGCTTATTGCCCTTATTTCCTCCTTGCAACACACTCCTCAGAAGCAATTCACTTGGCTCAACAATCAACTCAGAAGGAATGGCAAACTGGTCATTGGAAAATATCTTGCCTTGAGAAAGCATATTCTCAGTCTGTGGCATTCATCACCTACAGGTGGTCATTCAGGTGTTGATGCTACTACTAGGAAGGTCATGGCTTACTTTTATTGGAAGGGTATCCGGCAAGACATTTTGGATTTTGACCATAAGTGTGATGTATGTCAGAGAAACAAATATGACACTTCTGCCTCTCCTGGGTTATTGCAACCATTGGTTATTCCCTCTCTTCCTTGGTTGGATATTAATATGGATTTTATTGAAGTCCTGCCTACTCCTTGGGCAACACTGTTATTTGGGTTGTTGTTGACAGGCTCACCAAATATGGCCATTTTATTGCATTGGCTCATCCATATATTGCTAAGTCCCTAGCTCACACATTCCTTGATAGTATCTTTCGGCTACATGGTTTTCCAGCTTCCATTACTAGTGACAGAGATCCCATTTTCATCAGTACTTTTTGGAAAGAATTCATGTCTATTCAAGGTGTGTCTATCCATACTTCCACAGCTTATCATCCTCAGACTGATGGGCAGAGTGAGGTTTTGAATAGGTGCCTTGAAACTTACCTTCGATGCTTCTGTTCTGATTCACCTAAGGACTGGGGTTCTTTCTTGTCTATTGTTGAATGGTGGTACAACTCTGCTCCCCATTCAGCTATTAAGATTTCCCCATTTGAGCTTCTTTGTGGTACCCCCCCCCTCCCCTCCCATTCATCTTCCCTATCTTTCTGGTGATTCCTCTATGGATCAGGTTGAGGACATACTTTTGGTTTGAGAATTCAAGCTTCAGCTTGCTAAGTTTCACCTTTGTCGAGCTCAACAACGCATGCAATCTCAGGCCAACCTCCATAAGACTGACAGAGTTTTTGCTAAGGGAGATTGGGTTTTTGTTAAGTTACAGCCCTATAGGCAATCCACACTCTCTCTTTCCCCTTATCACAAGCTTAGTTCTAAATACTTTGGCCCTTATCCGATTGTTAAACGAGTCGGTGTTGTTGCTTATACATTATTGTTTCCTCCTGAGGTTCAACTTCATCCAACTTTCCATGTTTCTCAGCTCAAACGCTGCTATGACCTGCCTTCCACCATAATTCACCCTCCAGTTTTGGATTTGGCTAGCCCCTTATGTCCTCATCCAGAGGCAATGTTGAGTAGACACCTCATCAAGAGAGGTAATAAAGTTGTGGCTCGGTGTTTGATTAAGTGGACAGACCTTGATGCTTCACAAGCCACTTGGGAGTTAGCTTCTGTTCTTCGCACCAGATTTCCTCATTTCACCCTTGGGGATAAGGGTGTTCTTCATGGGGAGGGTATTGATACACAATCAGCAGCAAATGACGCCAACATGGATGCTTAGTAGATTAATTCAAAAGTCAGTTAATTAGCATTTTGAAAAATAGTTAGAATTTGAATTGTAATAGTGGCGGGAATGTTAGTTGGAAGCAAACTTGGCATTTCTACTTCTAGATCCTTCATTATAGTGAGCCTATATATAGATTCTATTGTAATTGTTGTAGTTAAGTGGAAATATACAGAAAATTGCCCCAACTCTCCTTCTCTGCTCCTTCCCTGCTCTATTTTGTTTCTGCTCATTCCTCTTCATTCTTCTCTTTTTTTCTTCTTAGTTACTCTTCTATCCATGATACCTATCAATTTGGTATCAAGGAGAGAGAGAGAGAAGGCGAATTGCAATGGTGAAAGATCTGAGCAATGATCAAATATCCTCCATGAAGGAGGCGTTCACTCTCTTTGACACCGACGGCGACGGCAAAATTGATCCATCGGATCTAGGGATCCTCATGAGATCACTCGGTGGTAACCCGACCCATGCCCAACTCAAATCAATAATCTCCGAGGAAAAACTCACCGCGCCATTCGATTTCAACCAATTTTTAGACCTCATGTCAAAACACCTAAAACTGGAGACATTTGATCGCCAATTGCGCGATGCGTTCAAGGTACTTGATAAAGACGACACTGGTTTCGTCGTTGTTTCGGGTCTAAAGCATATTTTAACGAGTATTGGGGAGAAGCTTGAGCCTGCAGAATTTGATGAGTGGATCCGAGAAGTTGATGTTGGATCCGATGGGAAGATCCGATCTGTGGATTTCATTGCTAGGATGGTTGCCAAGTGATTTCTGTTTGATACTGCTCGAGATAAAGGGTATAAAAAGGATCGTTGGAACTTAAATTGTGTTAATTTTGATAGATTAATTCATACCGGTGAACGTGAAGAACATGAGCCTTACATCGAAGTATCTCAAGCACAAATAATGTACTATATGGATGATGTTGTCAATAAAGGGTGGAGTGTTGCTATGCATCTAAAGCCAAGAGATCTATATGATATGGGAGAAGAAGTAGTGAAAGATGAAGTATATGAGAATAAACCATACCAAGAGCAAGAACTCGAACAGTTTTTTGTGACCGTGATGAGTATGTACAACTAGTTACGGACCATATAATTGATGATGTAGTAGAGATAATTGTTGCTACTAACTTAGCAGCAGATACATACATGTGTGAATAGAAAATTTATTTAATATGTTGCTTTATCTGAAGGTAATAGTATTGCATACCTAAGTAGTGTTTATATTATTTATTTGATGTATAAAAATGTTTAGAAATGGTATTCATATTTGGTATGAAGGCATATTTAAAAATGATATTCATATTTGATTCACCTCTTTTTAATCTATGGTATTCGTATTTGTTTTCCAGAAGAGGATCTCTTGGAAAAAAGATGAAAATATTGGAAGAACTGAGAAAGAGTTAAGACGACAAAAAAGAGTAGTTGGAAGAACAAAGTAGGCTGAGGTTTGACTGTAGTTCATACTGGAATATGTGATTTGCATGGTGCAGGGTACCTTTGTGCTTTATCGCCTGTTTGAGAAGAATGATTTGAAGCAGGATGAGCATATTGAGCGTTAAATTTTGATGATGCTGAACCGAATGCTACAGTTGCTGATTTGGATTGATGCAGGGGCTTTCTACCTATGTGAGGATGAAGCTCTCAACACAAGTAAGTGAACATCAATATTACTGTGAGTTACTTATGATATCAAAAGTTTAATTTACCTGCTCAAACAGATATAGGCTCTTCTAAGTGCTATAGGTATTGGTGAGAAATCCCCTACTGTTATCGGGGCAACATTTCAGGTGAGTTCACATCTTTTGTTTTCCATTATAATTTATGTTTTAAACTGGTGTGATGACAATGGTTTTAAAAAAATTTCAGTGGTTCTTGCGAGATTTGACTGGTATGGTTGGAGGCGTCTTGTTCACATGTTGCCAGGTTTCTTTCATCTCTTCTGGCTTAATTTTCCAGTATCGTATTGATCCTATTATGTCAAACAATGCATGCCTTGATTCATGACTTCCAACTTCCAAATAATGCTATAATATATCTGGGGTAACGCATCAGATGGAAAATAGATTAAGCATCAAAAGTCTGCATGTTAGTCTCAACTTTATGGTGATCGACATATGGTCTATGTCCTTTCTCCATCTCTTACACATATATTTGTTGGTCTTCAATGTTGCAGCAGAAGATTGTAAAATCTTATGGAGTTAAGCTTCTTAACTAATCTACCTGCTAAATACTTTCAAAGTGTAATTTACTTATTTTCTCCAATGTTATAATGTTCACTATCTTCTTCTTGGCTGCTTTAGTTGTTTGTCCTTCTGACTAGAATATTATAAAATTTCAATTGCAGTAGCTTTCTGGTGTGTTATTATTCACCCATTTTAGATGGGTAAATTTTGGCAAAGAATTTTAAGCAGTCTGAAGCATATTTTTAACCTTTCTGGCTGACCTTGAAGCTTTTTCTTTTAATAGAAGATGATTTCTTCTTGTTAATGAGGCCAAACATACTGAAGTGATAGGACTGATTTTCTAAATATCATCTTTATTTGTTTTGATTTAGCAGGTGTTGCTAGTGGAGCCACTAGAGCAGCTTTGACACAGCACTTTGCCTTTCAAAACAATGCAGCAGATATAACTGCAAAGGTATTGTGATAAATATTACAGTGGCTAAAAAGTTACAAAAAATCCACTTACTCAGACTTGGTATCCGTTTTTCCTATTCTGATAGGAAGGAAGCCAAGAAACTCTTGCTATAATGATTGGGATCGCTTTAGGAATGCTTCTTGCACACATCACAATTGGCCACTCATTTCCAATTTGGATATCCTTTTTGTCTCTTACTATGTTTCATATATATGGTTGGTTATATCACTGTACTTCAGTACTTATTTAACAGGAACCTATTCAGAAAGTTCACTATTTAAAATTCATTATGATTATGGTCAAGGCTATTTGTTCTGTTATTATTCTAAGCATCATCTTATTACTCTATAATTCTTGAACTCTAAGGTCTACTATTAACAAAATTATCCTACTTTGTTTTCCCATTTATGCAGACTTTTTTTTTGTTTTTCTAACCTTGATCTTGCTTGTATGCTGTTTACGAGATTTACTTTCATTTTCTTGTCTAAACTTTGACAGGTATTATGGAGTCCTGATGGCCTATAGCAGCCTTTTGGATGTAAGGAGAGATCATACTAGTAGTAGTTCAAATTTTGTTTTTTCATAATTAAAGATCATGTACTTTAATTAATTATCTATCATTGTATTCTCAGTTTCTAACAGAGCAGAAGCCTAGATTTGTGGGCACTCTAGTCAGAACTCGGGTGCTACCACTGTATGAAACATCAATTCCTCAACCATATTTGATTGCCTCTGCAAACTGGGTCCTAGGAGAGCTTGCTTCATGTCTTTCTGATGTGGGATAATTTTTTTATGATACCTTCTTAACTATAAATTTGCTATTAGGCATTGTGTGGACTGTGGAGTAAGTTCCCTTTTTTTCTTTCCACAATAGGGTATGAGTGTTGATATTTATTCTTCATTAGTGAAAGCGTTAACAATATCAGATATAAGGGGTGTTTCTTGTTATCATGTGCGGGTGACAGCTGCTGCCATTGCTCAACTTGTAGAAGTAAGTGGCTAAAATAGCTCATATTTTATGCACTTTAAATATGATAGTGAAAATAATGCTTGTACCTTTGGTATTGCAGAATGAGTACATGCCATCTGAGTGGCTACCTCTTCTTCACGTGGTTTGTCATAGGATTGGTGATGAAGAAGAAGATAGCTCCATTTACTTTAAGCTTCTAAGTACTATGGTCGAGGCCGGAAATGAAAACATTGCACCTCATATTCCAGATATGTTTGTCTGTTGATTAGAGAAATCTCAAAGAAGTTACCTTTAGATCTGGAGCCATGGCCTCAGGTATCTTCTTATGTTCAACTACAACAACTATTGCACTCTTATGTATCTGATGTATTTGTATTTTTATTCTTTAGCAAATCTTTTGATGATTGTAATTTTCTTTTTGGTAACTGGCATGAAAATGAGAACGTGTCTTCTGTAGATTTCAATATCTTATGGAGCTATGTGGTTCAGTATTCATTATTTATAGTTTAAATGGAAGTCCTATAGGTTGGATTGCTTGCTTTGAAACTTCATCTTTTCTAGTCACGTTGCATATCATGTCACATGGTCCAGAGTCATTACTTTGATAGGAATAGGACTAAACTTTATGATTCCTTCTTGTAACTCAAGTACCTTGAAACGCAATCTTAAATACTTTTTTTCATGCTGATCTGGTAATGAGTGCACGGGCGTGTCTAGATTTAACCTCGCTCTTCACCCAAATCTGAAACTAAGAAAAAACAAACCCGTCCATACATATAATTTAAGGCATATTAAGATTTGAAATTCCCCTCACTTGCGGGATTACACTAGGTTTTTTTATTGTTGTTGTTGAGATTTAAAATTACTGACTTGCATCGGATAGATGGTAGAACAGGGCTTTGCATCACTAGTAGTGATGGCTCAGTGTTAGGAAGACTCTGCATCGGAAGAAAATGAACAGGATGGTTCAAGTCAATTGTGGCGTTCTGGTCAGGCAACCATGATGAGAGCATTTTCAGATCTTCTACAGCATGCCTGGCTAAGATCTGCTCTACGGATGGTTAGTATTGAATAAAAACACAAGCTTGTATGCATATATAGTCCGTTCTTTACTTTTTTATCAAAGTAACATGCTCAGTACTACTTCAGTAAAATACTTCCTTTAAAAACATCATGACTGAAGCCTATTCGTGCGTATGTGTCTATATTTAAAATGCAATCACCTCAATGCTGGATGCAGCTTATGTCTAGTGTTTATACTATATAGTTATGTGATTTGTATTGTGAAATCCATACCAAGATTTAATAGATTATTAGGTGCTAAATTGTGAAATCCATACCAAGATTTAATAGATTATTAGGTGCTAACACTATGAGTGTTTTTGGTAAATGGCTTACAGTGGGATGCTGTTGAAACCAAGAAAATTCTTCACAACAAATTTCCTGTCTAGACTAACAGCTTTCTTGATACAGTTAAAAAAAGATAAATCCTCTATCTCTTCCCATGCATGCCAATCAACTCTGAGATCTGACCGGACCAGCATCAGCTCTGAGACCTTTAACTTCAAAAGATCGTTAGTTTCAGTATTTCCTTGCAAAATGAAACCAAGCAATGTGGAACAATCATCGATACATGATGCAGGGGGAACTGAGAAGGCAACCTTAGGTTCCTGATAATTGCAACAAATAATATGAGAAGATAAAAAGAGAGTTGAGCACATCAAAAGCAAAAGAAATATTAAGATTCTTCTAATCACGTACTGTTGTCCCAAGCGAGACATTGACCAGTTAAGTACAAGCTAAATCTAACAGAAATTCTCATTGGTGGAGGAACTGGATCAGAAAAAAAGAGGGATTCTAATTATAAAGTATCTAAAGAAACCATTGCTGGAATTGGATCTTATTCAAAGAAAAAGATATCAAATATCTGGAGCTTCTTTTTGTGCTTGGTTGAGGATCCAGTAGGTGGCGCTCCTTTGTCGGAGAACCGTACAAGAGACTTCTGCCTCATACGGCTCCATCCTGAGCTTCCATCAACATATGAACAACTTTGGATCGTGCATGAGAAGCTAACAGGCTTATCATATATCATTCCTCATGATAAACAATTTATTTAGTTCCATGAGGATTTGAATTTGTAATGTTTGTCACTCTGGTAATTATTTAAGAAATTTATTTTATGTTGTAAGTTATTTGATATAATTATTTCTTTAATCCTACAAATAAAAAATATTCAAATAGAAAAAGAATTTTCAACAACAAAAATATTGTGGCAGAAATAAACTGGCACTATTTTTTTTTTTGAAACACTAATATTATATTGTAGCGGTTATAAACCCCACATAACTTTTAAAAAAATATTTACATCATATTTTGGGGTTTTATAAACCCCCACATAACCATTTTTTAAAAAAATATTTAGATCATATTTTGGGGGTTTATAAACCCCACATAACCTTTTTAAAAAAAAATATTTAGACCATATTCTGGGAATTTATAAGCCCCCACAATATTTTTTTTGAACCACTACGATCATATTGAGGGGGTTTATAAACCCTCGTAGTATTGTTTGATTGACACATTGAAATCATATTGCGGGTATTTAAAACTAACACTAATTATCTTTCAAAACCCCCGTAAATTAAAAACTCATTTTGTGGCGTTTGTCATGAAGGTTTTAAAAATTTGCCGCAATAATGCTCGTGGAAAAGGTAAATGTGGCGCTTTTAGAAACTGCCACAATTCTTTTAGTAGGGGTCAAAAACCGTTATAATTTGACCAAAAACCCCCTACAAAGTAGATGTTTTCTTGTAGTGCATAAAGCTCCCTTTTTCATTAGTTTGGTGTAAATACCAAGAGCTAATGAACTCTTCAATAAAAAAATCCGGTGTTCCTTAGTAGTTTTTTTTTGTTAAAAAAAATAATATTTATTGACATATTTATCATTTACCTATGGTTAAATAACCTTGTAGAGAAATTTTCATAAACCACTATAATTTAGAGTCTAGTAACTATAATTTGCCTAATTACCATTCGTAGATACATTCCAATTGTTACTAACTTGTATTACTTGTATTACTCGTATTCTAACATGTAACGAATAGAACTTGTGTCAATTGTATTCGTTTGCGCAACAAATAAAACGTGTGTCAATTTTATTGTATTCATCGTGCGACGAATACAATATGTATCAATTGTAACCAATGTGAAATACAAGGGTATATATAATGGAAACAACTTGTATTGACTGTGTACATGGGTTTATACAAAGGTTACAACATATATCCGATGTATTTGTTCGCGTAACGAATACAACTAAGGCGAAATACAGAAATACAAAAAAATAATATTCTTGTTAAGAGTCGAACTCAAGACCTTTGCTAACTAAATAGGCGCTGCTATTCCATTATTCAATCCGTAGCTGCTATTCAATTGTTACTAACTTGTATCACTTGTATTCAAATGTGTAACGAACACAAACATGTGTCAATTGTATTCATTCATGCAACGAATACAATGTGTGTTGATTGTATTCGTTCGTGCAATGAATACAACATGTATCAACTTTATTCATTTGCGTAATTGTATTCATTCGTGCAACGAATACAATATGTATCAATTGTAACCAATGTGAAATACAAGGTATATACAATGGATACAACTTGTATCGACTGTATACAGAGGTGTATACAAAAGATACAACATGTATCCATTATATTTGTTCGCGCAACGAATACAACTAAGGCGAAATACAAAAATACATAAAAATAAAATATACTTGTTGAGAGTCAAACTCCAGAACTTTGCTAACTAAACATGTTGTTATTCAATTGTTCAATTTGTAGCTACTATTCAATTGTTACTAACTTGTATCACTTGTATTTAAATTTGCAACGAATACAACTTGTATCAACTGTATTTGTTCGCACAATAAATACAACATGTGTCAATTCTATTCGTTAGTGCAATGAATACAACGTGTATAAAATGTATTCATTCATGTAATTGTATTCTATCGTGCAACTAATACAATAACGGTAACCAATACGAAATACAAGGGTATGTATACAATAGATACAACTTGTATCGACTGTATACGAAGGATACAACATGTATCCACCTTAGTAGTTTCTTTTTGTTAAAAATAATAATATTTATGCACATATTTATCATTTACCTATGGTTAAATACCCATGTATGGGTAAATATGTGATTAGGAAAACAACATTTTAGTATTGGAAGAACTTTTAAGTGAAATTAAAGATTCTATATTTGAGCTACCAAACGATTCTATTCGTGACTACTTACTTCATCCAATCTTCTTGTAGCTTCTTCGTTGTTAAAAAACTTTATATTCTTAGGAATAAAAAGCAAAAATATGATATCAAAGACTCTTAATATTATATGGCTCCGTATGAGGCTTTGCATGGGAGGCGGAGTCGATCTCTGTGGGGTTGGTTTGAGCCGGATAAAGCTAGGCTGTTGGGTACAAACTTGATTTAGGAAGCTTTGAAAAAATTTAAATTTATTTAGGCTCGACTTCGTATATCCCAATATAGACAAAAGAGTTATGCGTATCGGAAGGTTCGCGTCGTTGCATTCGTGGTTGGGGAGCGGGTCTTGCTCCAGGTTTCGCCCATGATATTTTGGGATTCGGGAAGAAGAGCAAGTTGAGCCTTAGGTATATTGAACCTTTTGAGATTCTTGAGAAGATTGAAGAGGTGGGCTACAAGCTTGCACTACCAACTAGTCTAGCTGCAGTTCATCCAGTATTTTATGTTTTTATGTTCCGAAAGTATCACAATGATCCGTCTCATGTGTTGGACTTCAGCTCTATCCAGTTGGACAAGGATCTATCTTATGTTAAGGAGCCGGTGACTATTTTGGATAGACAAGTCGGAAAGTTAAGGTCGAAGGACATTGCTTCAGTGAAGGTTCAATGGAAGGCTCAACCAGTCAAAGAGGTGATGTGGGAGACCAACCATGATATGCGTAGCCGTTAGCCTCATTTTTTTATCACTTCAGGTATATCTCTATACTTATTCGAGGATGAATGTTTGTTTTAAGAGAGGGAGAATGTAATGATTCGACCGGTTGTTTTGAGTATTTTAGTCCCGATCCCCTATTTATCACCTCATCTATATTATATTGTCGTTATGTAACTTGCCGGGGTGGTTGATTTCGGGTTCAGGAGAGTTCCGGAGTGAAATAGGACACATAGTCCCTAACGTGGATGTTTAAGTTGTAAGAGTTGACCATAGTTCGACTTTTGTGTAGACAACTTCGGAATGAGGTTTGATAATTCCAATAGCTCCTTATGGTATTTTGGTCTTAGGAGCGTGTCCAAATATTAATTTTGAGGTCCGTATGCCGTTTCAGGATTCGGTGACAGTTGGAAAAAAAGGAAGATTTTGAAAAGTTTGACCGGGAGTTGACTTTATTGATGTCGAGGTCGTATCCTGATTTTGGAAGTTGGAATAGGTTCGTACTATCATTTATGACTTGTGTGCAAAATTTAAAGTCAATCAGAGTTAGTTTGGTATGAATCGACATTAGTTTTGGAATTCGGAAGTTCATAAGTTTCTTAGGCTTGAATCGATGCGCGATTCGTGATTCTAGTGTTGTAAAGGGAATTTGAGGCTTTGAGTAAGTTCCTAGTGTGTTTTGGGACTTGTTGGTATGATTGGACGGGGTCCTAAGGGGCTCTAATGAGTTTTAAATATTTTTTTAATATGTTTGGTGTTTTGACATTGTTTTGAGCATAAGCGTGTAATGATCCAAAGGTCCTTTTTTAGTTCTAGAGATCGAAATTTAATTTCGAGACTTCCAGAAGTGTGATAATGATCCATAGGAATGATTTGGAATATTTGGTCTAATTTTATTTAGTCGCAATTAGATTTTTACCGCGAAGCATGAGTTAATTATTTAAAACGAGCGAAGTTGGTATCTCATTGAGCAAATGAGCTCTAAATTGAGTTTCTATTGAGGGACTAGGTTCGTATTATTATTTGTGACTTATAGGAACAAGAATCGTCGAATTCCAAATTCGTATGATGGAGTTAGAGTTTTTTTAGTGAAAAATAAATTGCTGGTGCAAGCAGGTTCTGTTGCGCACTTTCAGCGGCCAATTTTGGCACTTTTATAAACTGGAACTAGGCTTTTAGATACCATATTAGTATTTTTATTGGGCAGTTTTTTTATAAGCTCTTTTCAATAGGTTTGGAGCTAGCGAACTTGGATTTGGGCGATTTTTGAGAGGATTTTCACCACATGGATTGCGGTAAGTATTTTTGACTCGATTTTGATTATATTCCATTATTTCATCTTCATTTTTGTCCTTTAATTTGATAAATCTAGAGTGAAAATTTTGGGCTTTGTCAAAAATCCAAAAATATGAAATTCATTGATTTGGGAGTCAACTGGACTCTGATTCGAACACAAATCACGTAATTGAACTCGTAAGGATTATGGGTAGTCGAAATCTATCCCTCATCTCGGGTTTGACCGAGTAGGCTTTAGTGTTGACTGTTAGAATAAATGTAGCAATCTAGCCTTAATGTTATGGAACTAGTTTTTAATGCATTAATTGATATTATTGAGTTAATTTTGACTATATTTGGATGGAACAGAGGTAAATTCTAAAGAAAAAGATGTGATTGGTTAAATATAGACTGTTAAGTGAGGTAAGTGAGAGCATTGTAAATTTGTATGGGAAAATATTTTGAAGAGATAATTCCAAAAGTAAAGAGCCCCTCCTCCATGGCTCAATTTCGACCTATTAGCTTATGCAACACTTTGTACAAAATTGTTACTAAAATAATCGTAAACCGCATTAAATCTTTTCTTAACAAACTAATCAGTCCCACTCAATCTGCTTTCCAAAAAAAAGGACTTCAGACAATCCCATAGTTGTGCAGGAAATACTAAATCATTTTCGTACATCAAAATCAAAGTGCCCAAAGATGCTTCTGAAAATAGACCTAGAAAAAGCTTTTGATCGCATGGAATGAAGTTTCATAAAAAGAGCTCTCACATTCTTTAATTTTTCTACTCCCCTCATATCCCTTATTATGTCTTGTGTACCAACAACCTCCACTTCTATACTATTCAATGGATCCCCTATAACTTTCTTCAAACCCTCAAGCGAAATTAGGCAAGGCGAACCTCTCTCACTTTACCTTTTTATTTTATGTATGGAAATGTTGCCTAGACAAATAGACACAGCTGTTGATTACACTACTTGGCATCCTATTACGTTACATGCAAAAGGTCCTCAAATATCCCATCTATTTTTTGCTGACAATATTATCTTGGCATCCAAGATAACGACAAACAGTTGCCACAAAATTATAGACATACTCAACTTCTTTACTGAACATTTAGGACAAAAAATTAATTTTAAAAAATCAAAAGTTTTCTTCTCAAAATTTTGTAATGAAAATGAAAAAAACTTTGTGTCACTTGTTTCAACATGCCAGTAGGAACTTCCTTTGGAAAATATTTAGGTTTTCCCATCTTCACCTCCAGACCAACAAAAAAAGACTATCAATTCATAATAGACAACTTCAAGAATAGGTTAGCTGGTTGGAAAATAAACCACCTTACAATTGCGAGACGATCTACTTTAATCAAAGCTACCCTCAACACCATTCCTAACCATGTCATGCAATTAATATCTCTTCCTTCAAATATTCTTCGTCGACTGGAAAGCTACCAAAAGAATTTTTTATGGGGCTCTACCTCTCACAAAAAAATTACATCTCATAAATTGGAAAACCACTTGCTCCAAAGAAAATGGAGGACTGGGTATACAAAATCATAGACACAAAAATGAAGCTTTGCTTGTAAGTACAGCTTGGCAGTTATTCCACCAACCAAACTCCCATTGGGCTTCTTTGTTAATCTCCAAATACATTAACAACACAAAGTTCCCAAGATGCAAGACATCAACTCTTTGGAAACATCTGATGAAAGGTGGGAAAGTATGCCAAATAGGTCTAAAATGGCAAATAACACGGGGTACACATGTAAAATTCTGGTCAGACACTTGGATGGCCCCAAACAAAACTATGCGCAGCCTCATACAAGGACCCTTGAATAAAAATGATGACTCCCTCACTGTGGCAAATGTCATTAATCATTCAAACCTTATCCATCTCCTATCTTTTCAATTATCTGAACAACTTAATAATTATATTAGTAATATATACACTTCTTCTTATGACATAAAGCAAGATCATATCATTTGGGGCATAACACACACAGGTCACTTCTCTGTCAGCTCTTGCTATAAATAACTCACCAAATTCACTAGCGAAAACAACTACCAGGGATGGATTTGAAAACTACAACTCACTCTAAAAATCAATCACTTCCTATGGCTTATTAGTCATAACCGCCTTCCTACTAAAGAGTACCTCCATGAACTGGGAATTACTCAATCAAACGTCTGCACACATTGTCCTATGGTAAAGGAGACAATTGTGCACTGTGACGACCCAAAGGGTCATCACCGTATTTCTACCCTTCTCCGTGCTTCCGAGGCCTTGAAAACCTTATTTATAATTGCCTCGATTTGCATGCGCAGTCCGAGCGCGAAGCCGGAAAATTTTTATGTTAAAATATTTGAATTATGTGAAAAATTTGAAGAATTTTGATATTAATATTGATATAGTTGACTTGGTCAATATTTTGGATAAACGGACCCGGACCCGTGATGTGATGATTCCGGGAGGTCCGTAGAAAAATATGGGACTCGGCCATGTGCCCGGAGTCGAAATCCGAGGTCCACAACCCCGGTAAAAAAAAATTTCTGTTAAATTATTTTCTGAAATTATTAAGGAAAAATGGAAATGAAAATGAGTTAGAAAATATAGGTATCGGGCTCGTATTTTGGTTCTGATGCCCGGTACAGGTCTTAAATATGCGTTAAGCACTTTCTGTGGAATTTGGTCGAAATCGGACGTCGTTTGACGTGTTTCGGACCTAAATAGCCAAAGTTGACGTGTAGTAGGGCCCACGCGGCCGCAGTGCATTTCTGCGCGGTCCGCATGGACTGGTTCAGAGAGTCGCTGGTTTAAGTTCAACCAGCGCGGCCGCGCACCAAATCAGTGCGGTCCGTGCCGGAAGCCACGCGGCCGCGGCGCATTTCTGTGCTGTCCGCGTGGCTAGGTTTAGAGAGGTCAGGTGCAGGCCCACCAGCGCGGCCGCGCACCCAAATAGTGCGGTCCGCGCTAGGTAGGTTCAGAGAACCAATTTTCTTCTCTTTTTCGGTGCGGCCGCGTGGCATTTTTGTGCGGTCCGCGCCAGCATTCAGTAAAACATATAAATCCGAGATTTTCAGCTATTTTACACTTTTTCAAAAACCCAAAACATAAGAGGCGATTTTCCAAACAATTCTTCTTCTTCGAAACGATTGGTAAGTGATTTCTAACTTATTTTCTTCACTCCTTAACATCTTGTAACATGATTTCAACTCCAATCAAGGATTTTCATAAAAGGGAATTGCGGGTTTGGTTAAGGATTAGGGTTTTCAAAAAAAATGGGAAGTTGGACCTCAATTTGGGGTTCGATTACAAAACTAATCATATAATTGGAATCATGGGGGAATAGGTAACTGGGTTTTGGTTCGAACCTCGGATTTTGACCACGTGGGCCCGGGGGAATTTTGGGAAATTTTGAGAAAAACCTTAGGAAAATTCGTTTTCATGTATTCAAGTTGATTCAATTAGAATTTGTTGATACATTCAAGTAAATTGTAACTAGATTCGAGCGGTTTGGTGGTGAATTCGAGGGGTAAAGCTATTCTAGAGTCTTGAGTGGACTTTTGGAGCAATTGAGGTAAGTGTTTGATCTATCCTAGCTTGAGAGAATAGGAGTTGAGTATAATTGCTATTTGTTATATGTAGTGTCCGACGTATAGGCATGGTGACGAGTATCTATACGTCGGGGGTCGAGCATGACCGTGAGTCTTAAATTGATAATCTTATGTGATTATATGGAAGGAACTGATCACTGGTTTCATACCGGTAATATATATATTGTTGATTAAAGATTATTGGTTTCATACCGGTAATATATACATTGTGGATTAATTATTATTGGTTTAATACCAGTAATATATACAGTGTTGATTAGAGATTATTGGTTTCATACCGGTAATATATATATTGTTGATTAAAGATTATTGGTTTCATACCGGTAATATATACATTGTGGATTAATTATTATTGGTTTAATACCGATAATATATACAGTGTTGATTAGAGATTATTGGGTTCCTGCCGGTAATATATATTGATTATTGTTATTGGCCATAGATGTCGGTGACACATTAATGAAATGGGAACGTGTGGCACGCCGACTACTTATACATTAATGAAATGGGATCATGTGGCACGCCGACCACTTATATATTATGAAATGGGATCGTGTGGCACGCCGACCACTTATATATAATGAATCGGGATCGTGTGGCATGCCGACCACTAACAGATAATGATTGTTGATATTGGTCGTAGTTGACGGTGACCTATTGTGTACTGCTTTGATAAATAAATAAAAGTTTTATATTAAAAACAGGAGCGAGTGGTTGCACTCCTGTAATAAGAGGAGTTGAGTTTGAAAGCGAATTAAATTCCCTTATATTATTTCTAGCAATGTACATATATATATTCTGGGCTACTCCAGAGCATGTTTCCTCTTCTTGAATATTAGATATTTTTCCTGCAATATTGTTGTATATATATATATTTAACTGTACAGGTTTATGTGGGTGTCTGGTCCTAGCCTTGTCACTACTTCGCTGGGATAGGCCAGACACTTACCAGCACATGGGGCCGGTTGTGCTGATGCTACACTCTGCGCTTTTTTTGCGCAGACACAGGTTTCAGACAGCAGCAGCAGCAGTAGTGCGAGTGTTGGTACTCCGACCACCGAGACATCGAGGTAGTCTTGCAGGCGTCCGCAGGACCCGTTGTCTCCTCTATCTTTACTTCTCAGTCTGTTATCTCATGTATTCGAGACAAACAGTTTTATATTTCTTTTAGACGGTTATGTGTAGTATTCTTAGAAGTTCGTGAGTATTGTGACACCAGTTCTTGGGTAGTGTATTATGTTTGGGTTTCTGTATCGTATCTAGTAAAATTTGTTAAGTCTTCCGCTAAATTTATTTATTCCGTTGTAATCATAGTATTAATTTTAAATGTTTTAAAATGAGAGTTGTAACAAATGGATAGATAAGTAAGAATTGGCTTGCCTAGCTCCCACTAGTAGGCGCCATCACGACTTCCGATGGTGGAAAAATCCGGATCGTGACATGCACATACTCTTCTAGTGTGTACATGCCAAGCACAGTTGGCAACAACTTAAGCTGCAAACACTCATTCGCACAATTGTAACTGAAAACACTCCCAATCACCAATGGATCCAATCCCTTATTCATAGAAAATGTCACTTTTACTCTCTCAACCTTCCTCTCATACAAGTAATCCCTTTTGCATTATGGAATATGTGGAACACTAGAAATAAAAATTGCTTTGACCACATGGCAACCCTCCCATCTCCTAACTTCATTATTCAACAAACTGCCGAATATCTTACCTAACAAACTCAAAAACTCCTAAACCAAATACGATAGCTATATATGTAAAATGGAAACCTCCAAAAATGGGATTCATCACCTTAACTACTGATGGAGCCTTCCACCAAAATAAAGCTATAATAGGTTTTTTTTTTTGGGG